>JASANF010019635.1:0-20757 GCA_030248245.1 Trissonchulus sp. WLG1_4
GTACATATATATTTAATATGCACATTTTCAGAATATGTGCAGATTTCTTCATATTTTTATCATATGTTTTCAAATATATCAGAGGCGGATCCAGGAATTTTTTCCGGGGGGGGGGGGGGCGACCCCGCCTCTACCATTACAAATACAGTAGAATACAAATGCATAGTTGCGGGAGTCTGGGGGCGGCTAGACACCTTTACTGTTTTTGACTCCGGGATACCCTCTAAAATCTGCAACTTCTATCAAGGCAAGGCACACAGTTGCGGGGGTCTGGCGGCGGAAGTCTTCGCTCAACTGGAGACGTATCAGACATTTTTTCCGACAAAATTTAAAACAACGGATGGGAACGTTACATCAGACAGTGCATTACACATGTAAATGTAGCATAATATACACGTGTAGACATGAAATTGTCATTTTGAGGTCCCTTTGGAGCGGAAAGTAGTATTATCTGGTACTATTGCCAGTTTTTTGTATGTTTTTAATTATAACCTGTCAATTTCTTTTGTTTAAACGCCAAATAACCGAATAAAATTAAAATATGCCCGTCACGACCAGTCACACCCACTTACGGTACCCTCCATGGAGGGTCGATGGCGTAAAAAGTAGCCATAAAGAGCAGATTTTGCATGTATTTGAAGCGTAATAGCAATTTTTTAGTTGTTCTCAACGTTTTCAGGCGAAATTAAGGTGTTTGGTTTTCAAATCGGAAAATTCAAAATTTTATAATGGGCTGCGAAGGGCAGTTTTCAACCTTGTCTACCTGAGGCCCATTTGTCGTTTTCATTTGTCTACCGGCAAATGTGCGTATAGTTTTGGCATCAGGGGCCTCTACTACTCCTAATACGTGCCATAGCGTTGAACAACTACCGCTAACACACTTAAACAACTACTCGGGTGATTTATGGGGTGGGTTTTTTCCCCCACATAGGTTTTTTCCCCCACATGGGTTTTTCCCCCACATGGGTTTTTTTCCCCGGCAAGTTTTTGGCTTCCCGCCAAAAAATGGTAACAGATAGCGAAATGAAACCGGTCCCAGCATTTAGAGCAAGGTTAGGCCTACGACAGATTTTTTGGTTTCCCGTGAAAACGTATAGTCTATGAGCTACATGACGAAATATGAAAATGCGGGTTTTTTCCCCGCCTGCTATAATGTACATGCATAGGCTTTGATGAAAGATAATAACAAGAACAAGTAAGCCAGAGGGTTGCGGGGGTCTGGGGGCGGCAGCCCACAGGAGAAAATAGGGAGAAATTTTTGAATTTTAGAGCAAATTTGGTCAATTGGAGACGTATCGGAAATTTTTTCGGCCGGGCGATAAAAACCAAAGGGGGGATCCTTGTGTAAAATTTCAGTCTGAAAAAAAAATAAAATTTTTTTTTTTTTTTTTTTTTTTTGTTTTTTTTTTATATATATATATATATATATATTTTTATATATATATATATATATATATATATATATATATATATATATATATATATATATATATTATAGTGACAAGCGTCAATGAGTTCATCTGTTTTGTCGCTCGGCTGTGTTTTGCTAATATGTATATATATGTATATATATGCTCTTTGCTTTTAGTTATCCTTCCATAGTGCGGTTGCAGACTGCTCTCTAACAAGTGTTGTATCGTTTACAATCTTTATAAGCATTTGCACAGGTGACAGGTGCGTTATTTTATGTTCATACATTGACAGTTAACGTCTTTGCATCAACACATGGGTTCCGCTGAGCTAAATGTCGCTTGCGCCAAGGCCAGTTGGCTTGCGGGGAGTACCCCAGTCGTTGGACGGGCTCCAGTAAGCATGACACAGAAACCCGTCTGTGTATAGCTAGAAAAAAACCCGTCTGTAACGCCAGTATTCCGAGCCTTCCGCTCCCCCAGCGTATATATGTATGTATATATTTTTTAGTAAATCTGGGTTATCTTTTTATATGAATTAAAATTGGTCAATTTGTAGATATATTGATCGTAAATTTTCAAAATCGTCAAGTGGAATAACTTACAAAAAAGTTACAAAAAAATTACAAAAAAGTTACAAAAAAGTCACAAAAAAGTTACAAAAAAATTACAAAAAAGTTACAAAAACATTTTTGTATTTTTTATCAAGAACTGGTTTTTTATATAGAATTCGGCCAGTTTGTAGATATACTGATCGTTAAAATTCAAAATCGTCAACTGGGAAAAAACTTACAAAAAAGTTACAAAAAATTTTGTATATGTTTTCAACTGCAAATTACAAAAAAGTTACAAAAAAATTACAAACTTGCACTCGAATTACAAAAAAATTACATAAAAGTTACAAAAAAATTACAAAATTATTACAAAAAATGACAAAAAAGTTACAAAAAATTACAAACTTGCACAGTGAAATTACAAAAATGTGACATAAAAATTACAAATTTATTACATATTGTTTGTAATAAATTTGTAATTTTTTTGTAATATTTTTGTAATCAGATTTTTTCCTGTGTAAGCCTAAGCCTGAACCTAAGCCTAAGCCTAAGCCTGATACTAAGCCTAAGCCTAAGCCCCATACTAAGCCTAAGCCCTAAGCCTAAGCCTAAGCCCAAGCCTAAATTAAGGCCAAGTTTGAATTTGGTCAAAAATTGGACGTTTCTGGCGAATTTAGCCAATTTTTCGGCAGGAACGCGGTCAAAGAGCCTTTGTTTCGATTCTAAAAAATTGTAAACAATAATCTGACACCATTTAGACACGATTAGAACGGAAAAAACAAGGGCTTCGGAAAAAAATTGAGAAAACGTCCCTCATTGAGGGTTCAGATTTCGTGGGGTCATATCTCAGAAAATCCAAAAAATGAAATAGGGGTTCTTGAAGCAAAAATGCTTCCCTTAAGGTGCTCTACTCAAAAAAATAGGTCCATTATTTTTCCCCCCCCAACTGCATTTAACCCCACATACTTAAAATTTAGTGTTTGGCTTAGAATTAAGCGCTTAAGGTGGCGCTCTGAATAACCGACTTTGGGCGATAAAATTTTTCACGTAAGTTTTTGTTAATAAACTCAAGAAGAAAAGTTGTTGCAAATTAAATTAGCTTTCATTTGATGTATATAACGTCTAATTTGGTTCAACTTGAAATTTTAACCTATTTTGCAATGGGAAAAAATCTTCAAATCGATATACCAAAAAATTCTATATGGCTTTTTGTACTTTTTGAAACAGTTTTTTGTAGCTAATTGCTAGTTGCAACTTTTCAAAAAGTCGTTTGTGCAGGCAAACCTTTCTAAAAAAATTTCCAAAATACGTTGACCAATATTGACAAAAATGCACTATTTTTCAAACTAATTTTTCGTTAGCTACTTTTTGGCTTCTGAAGCTTTTCTCAACGGATTTTAGTACAGAAAAATTTGCTCTATTTTTTGGAAAATACGTATGTGTAGGCAAACTTCAGGTTTCTGAAAATGGGCTATAGCGTCCATTTTTTTAAGATTACTATCAGCTGCGAAAACCGATCCGCTTGAAACTTTGCAGACTGTTAAAGCAGACGTATATGGAGGTGCCGAACTTCTTGAATTGCAATTATTATGATTTGGCTCAATGTGATACGCTTTTTAAAACGTCACTTTTGATAGAACTTAAAATAACTAAAAATTTGTCGCCGGTAACGAAAATTCGACAAAAATGGCACCTCGGCAAGATAATTGTCTTTAATTTAAGCTATAGATTGTTAAATTTGGTTGAGGCACCATTGAGCTACGTCATTTCAAAAATTAGTCAAATTTTTCAAAATTTCAATTTTGATGCAGTCATAAAATTTGCTAAAATGTTCCGAGACTCATAAAACTTAGCAAAAATGCTTGCCTGGTGTTCATCTTGATTAAACTTAAGCAAAAAAATTCGTATCAGCAAGAAACAAAAAAATATAGCAATTTGAATTATTGGAAGTTACTCAGAGCGCCCCCTTAAGGTGGTAGTGTCGCCAAAGCAGTTTTGCTCATAGGCTGCGAAATGAGAACTTTTTGCTTTAAAATTGTACGTTTACTGAAAAACTAGTGAAATGCCATATGGTGTCAAATAAATACTGCCAGACACTAGACTACCAAAATCTACCAATGTTTTGAACCAATCACCATTTGTAAGCCAGACATCACACAATAGGGACATGAAAGTGCAAAAAATCAAGCCAGATATCAGATTGGCCAGCTTGTGAAGTACATGTAATGTTTTGACGCACAATTTTTTGCCACAAATAAGAAAAATGAAAAATGAAGGTTCGTTTTTCTTTTGATTCCAAAATAAGTGTCTAAATTTTTTACAATTTATCATTATTGCTGTGAGTGCTGTACAGGTTACGCACAGTTTCACAGTTCAAACAGGCATTACTCCACAACCACTCAAGCAATTTGCACTAAATTTTGTTTGCATAAACTAGAGTATATCTGCTTTTATTTTGTGTAAAGAATCTAAACAAAAAGTTTTTTAATTGTGACGAAATAATCGAATGTGAATAGGTTTTCAAAACGTCATTTTTTCGACTTTGCGACTTCACTGCTAACTGTATGCTTTATCAATTTTTCTGAAACTTGGCAAAAATATTTGCCTTGAAACATATTTTTAGAATATATAAAGAACAATGACCTATCTTTTACTGAAAAAGTTTTATAGTCGCGCAAAATCGACTGCTTTCGCGACGCTACCCCCTTAAGGGGGTAGCGTCGCGAAAGCAGTCGATTTTGCGCGACTGTAAAACTTGTTCAGTAAAATGTTAGAAATTGTTCTTTCTATACTTTAAAAATCTACCAAAAGGCAAATTATTATGCCAAGTTTCAGCAAAATTGGTGCAGCATATAGTTTGCAATAATGTCTCAAAGTCGGAAAAATGACGAAAAAAAAACCTATCCACATTCCATTTTTTAGTCACATTTATCAATTTTTTTGTTTAGTTTTTTTACACAGATTAATAGCAAATATGTTGTAGTTTATGCACACAAAATTTAGTGCAGATTACTGTAGCGGCTGTGGAGTAATACTAGTTTGAACTGTGAAGGTGAACTTAAACTGTAAAATAGTAACAGCAATAATGATAAATTGTGGAAAATCTAGACGCTTATTTTCAAATCAGAAGAAAAACGAACCTTCAATTTTCTTTTTTCTTATTTGTCGCAAAAAATTGTGCGTCCACACATGATGTGTACTTCACAAGCTGGCCAATCTGATATCTGGCTTGATTTTTCGAACTTTTATGTCCCTATTGTGTGATGTCTGGCTTACTAATGACGATTGGTCAAAAATATTTGTCAATATGTATAGTGTGATGTCTGGCAGTAATTATTTGATACCATACAGCGTTGGACTAGCTTCTCATTGCATGTACTACTTCAAAACAAAAAGTTCTATTTTCACAGCCTATGAGCAAAACTGCTTTCGCGAGACTACCCCCTTAATCGCCAAAAATAAAAAATGCACTTTGTTGTCCAAATTCGTTTTTTTACATTTTTGAGTAGAGCATCTTAATCGAAATAATTTTTCTTCAAGAACTTCTATTTGAAAATTTATATTTTTCACGATATGCCCCCTGAAACATGTAGAGCTGATTTTGCATTTCTCAGGAATCCACCTGCTGAAAACATTTTTTACAAATTTATAGTTCGAGAAAAATATATATTATTAATAAGAAATAGTAATTTAAATAAATCTATAATCGGATTTATAAATACCAAATGGAAATGCCGATAAATAATTCGAGATCCACATCAAGCAGGGAGCGCACTCCAAGCCAAAGCCAAAAGTAAGCACAAAAGTTGCTAAACGCTAAGTTTAGTATAACACTAATTTTTAAGCGTTTATTTTGTGAATAACAGTTTAGTACAAATTAAGCGCTAACACTTAGCAAACGCTTAGCGTTAGTATGTGAATAACTCTTAGTATGTGAATTCGGGCCTAAGAGTGAACGCCGAGCCTAAGCGCTAAGCCTAAGCACTGAGCCTAACCCTAAAGGCCTATTCACACGAGGGCGCATGAGCGGGCGCACACGCACACTTGCCTACTGCATTGTGTGAAATAATGCAGCAGGCTGTGTGAAAACAGAATGCACCCGCTCACACAATGCACACAAGCACAATGCACACAATGCACACAATGCAGTAGGCAAGCGCAAGTGTGCGTGTGCGCCCGCTCATGCGCCCTCTCATGCGCCCGCCCATGCGCCCTCTCATGCGCCATGGCGTACGCCATGGCGTGCGCCATGCAGCAAAATGAGCCCTGTGTGAATAGGCCTTAAGCCTGAGGCCTAATTTGAATGAAAAACCTGCTAAGAATCATCATAAGTAACTATGCTGCACTAAAATACCACAAATAGCTCCATATTTTAAAAAAAATCGCAGATATAGCCCGAAATTTGAACGGAACCTTATTTGTGCTTTAACGCATCAATCAGCCAGACCTGAGTAGCTTCAGTAAAAGTTTTGTAACTTTTCAAAGCCTAAACTGATTTACAAAATTTATTCAGCACTTGGTAGCTGAGAGATTACTCTTTCAGTGATAGCAGTAGGCTTTTATTTGATGAAGTATTTTTGATTAAATCCAATTTTGCGCAAAAAATTTCATGTAGTTTATTTTTTGGACAAAGTTTGATTTCCAGCTATAAGCTTACATCCTACAAACTTCTAACCTAGCCTATTCGAAAGAGCGTTCAATTTTGACCCCCACATGTGGGTGCAACTGAGGCGGGGGGGGGGGGGGAAATTCAAAGTGATATTTTTCACCGTAAAAACACGTTTTTATAGGTTTTCGCATGCGCTGAGTTCATTTTTAGCACTTTCCAAGCGAAAAAACGTTGATTTATACATTTTCGAAAAATTTCAATTTTTGTCGAAAATCATCGTTTTTCGACATACTGGGGCTAATCATCGAAAATTATGACCAATACAGTCGTAATACGAGCCTGAAGTTTGATCGTCATAAATTAACACATAATAATATACTTAATACAGCTTTGTTTGCACCATATTTAGCTCACTCATACTAAAAATCTTAATTTTGCCAACTAAAAAAAGAGGCTAAATATGCATAGTTAAATTGAGCTTACATATCAAAAGTTTTAGTTTCTTTTTGCGCAGACATTAAATTTATTACATTTTTCTAGAAAAATATGCATCTTTTGTCATAAGTAGCGATTTCTAATGAAATAGAATGTCATAAATACAATCTGAAAACGTCACTGATGCTCAGCACCAAGCTGGCACTGACAGTCAAAGTTAGGTTTAAAAGTGCAGCTTTATTTATGATTCCACAGTAGCAAGGGTCCTTTTATTTGATGCAAGCAACTAAGACTAACCTTTGCTGACCCACCTACTAAGCCTGAGCCTAAGCACTAAGCCTCAGCCTAAGCCTAAGCCTAACCTAAGCCTAAACCTAAGCCTAAGCACTAAACCTAAGCCTAAGCCTGAGGCCTAAAGAAAAAACCTGCTAAGAAGCATCAGAAATAACTTTACTACACTAAAAAACACTAACCAGCTTTATATTTTAATAAAATTTGCAGCTATAGCCCGGAATTTCTACGGAACCGTACTTGTGCTGTAACGCTTCGATCAGCCTGGTCCTGGTGGCTTCAGAAAAAGTTCTGTAACTTTTCAAAGCCTAAACCGATTTACAAAATTTTTTCAGCATTTAGTAGCTTACAAGTTGCTCTTTCAATGGTAACAGCAGGTTTTTATTTGATGCAATATTTTTGACTAAATCCAATTTTGCGCAAAAAATTTCATGTAAAGTTTACTTTTTGGACAAAGTTTGATTTCCAGCTAAAGCTTACATCCTACAAACTTCTAACCTAGCCTATTCGAAAGAGCGTTTAGCTTTGACCCCCCATACGTTTGGGGGATATAGGGGGACTCCGGATCATTAGTCGAAAAAATGCCGTTTTTCCGACTTATTCGACCCCTAAGGGTTTTAACACCAATAATTTCACTTCAGATTTTTATTATAAGGGGCGACAGCTATTTTGGGGGCTAGAGATCAGATTGGGGGCATGGCTGACAATGGGGGTTTCATATTTTTACTAAAAGATGGGGTAGGAAGCGAATTAGAATCGAAAATAATTTCCCTCCCCCCGCTTCAGTCTGACCAGCTTACATCCTACAAACTTCTAACCTAGCCTATTCGAAAGAGCGTTTAAGTTTGACCCCCACAGGTAAACTGAAGGTAAAGTCGTATTCTCAAACATTGAGAGAGAGAGAGAGATTTATTAAAATAAACCACCGGCTAACAAATTTTGCTAGCATGTTATAACAGTCTACAAGAACCGGTGTTCCTACGGGTTAGTAACAAATTATCTGCCAGCGGACAACAAGAAGCCCCAGAGGGGTTTCAAGCCGCCCGGGTCAGGCCTTTATTTAGTGTTAGCAAAGGAAAAAAACAAAAAAAAAGAACAGAGTAGAACAAAGCAAAACATGTTAAAGCTGTATATATGTAGTTATAACATAAATAGAAGAAAAGATGTAGTTCAGTTATTTTTAAACAAGGCAAGCAAGAGCTTATTGCTCTCTAAATGCTCGCCCTCGGATAAAAGGTTCCAGAATAACGGAATTATTCTTGAGTTTTAAGTGAAAGGACTTAGCAGAAGTACACAAGACAACATCAGCTGGCAATACATTCCAGACATTACAAATTCTGTGAAAAAAAGAATTTAGAGTTTGAGATTTGTTACAATGTCGTAACCTTAGTTTGCATGAATGACCTCTAGTGACAGTCTCGCGAACAATTTCAATATATTTGACAAGCTGACAATCATACAGACCATTTACAATTTTATAAACAGTAACCATATCAAAAATTATACGTCTCATTTCTAGGGATTTCAAGTTGCACTTTTTGAGCCGCTCGGGATAACTAAGATTTGACATACCATTTAGACGTTTAGTGAAAGCTCGCTGTACGCTTTCAATCAAATCAATGTCTTGAAGAGTATAAGGAGACCACACTTGCGAACAGTACTCGAGAATAGGTCTTATATAACTTTTGAAAAGTTTTAAAAGGACCACTGTATCACAACTACAGAAACAGCGAAATATTAAACCCATTCGTTTGCAAGCTTTACTTTTCAAGGATTGGGCATGTACCGAAAAACTCAATTTGTTAGACAATAAAATACCTAAATCTTTAACTAAATCAACAGATTGAATACAGTCATTAGCAACATAATAATTCGCACAAGCATTATTATACCCAATATGGAACGCTGAGCATTTGTCTATATTTAGGTCTAATTGCCACTCATTAGACCATTTCAAAACATTTTCAAGATCCCGCTGTAAAAGTTCATGATCTGTTAACTTTTCAAGAATATAGTATATTTTAGCGTCGTCAGCAAAAAGACTAACATGAGACTTAGTTACACAGTCTGCTAAATCATTTATGTAGAGTAAAAATAGTAGAGGGCCTAAAACAGACCCTTGTGGTACCCCGCTGGTAACCGGGAGCCACCCAGATTTGGAGGTACCAATCACTACTCTTTGAGATTGATTACTAAGAAAAGAAGTAATCCATGACAAAAGTCTACCCCGAATGCCATATACATATAACTTATGAATAAGCTTACTATGAGGCACAGTATCAAAGGCACGTGCAAAATCCAAATAAATAACATCAACCACACAACCCTTGTCTACTGCATTGAACCAGCTTTGTAAACAGTCTAGAAGCTGGGTAAGCGTGGACCGTTTTTTAACAAAACCATGTTGTTCAGTAGCAATAAGAGAAAACGCGGTCAGGAAATCTATCATAGCTTTTTTTATAATAGTTTCCATAACACGACAAGAAACAGCTGTTAAACTGATTGGACGATAATTTTTTGGGTCAGTTTTGCTACCCTTCTTATAGATCGGACATACATTTGCGTTAAGCCATTCACTGGGCAATACACTGTCACGAAAGGAAATACTAAAAATAATGCTGAGTGGGTGACGCAACTGTGCAGCTAATTTTTTAAAAAATATTGACGGAAGCGTATCAGGTCCAGCAGATAACTTAGGCGCAAGGGACTTGAGCACAGAAAAAACAGTAACAATATCAAAATCTACCGTGCTCATTTCAGCAGTATCAGGTATCCTAGGGTATACATGCGGTAGTAAACCGTTGTCTACAGTAAAAACAGATGCAAAAGTAGTATTCAGAAGCTCAGATTTTTCACGCTCAGTCCATTTATAGACACCATTTGTGGTTTTCAGTGGACCGAGATCACTTCCAGGATTAAGTTCATTTTTTGCAAAACGATAGAATTTGTTTAAATTTGGTTTTGTTGCTAAATTTTTCTCAAACAAACGTCTGTCCTGTAAAACAGCTTTCTTAACCGCCGCACAAAGTGACTTATGTTTGAGACGATGAACAAGAGTCATTCGCCGTCGGTATGCTTTCCACGCTTTGGCCTTCTGCTTTATTAAGTTGAGTGTTTCATTTGATAGAGAAAAATGAGTCAATTTCTTTTTGTTGTATTTTTTATGTGGCACAAAACTGTCAACCGTATAGAAAATTACGTCCGTGAAAGCATTCCAATAATCTGTCAGTGTAGTACAATTAAAGAAAATAAGGTCCCAACATATATGATCAAGAAAAACACGCATATCATTATAATTAGCTAAACGAAAGTCATGTTCAGGTACAATATGTGAGGCAGAACAGGCACTATAAATGTATTGACTTGGATAAAAAACGATAATACCATGTTTGGTGCAGCCTAAAGGCTCAGTCACGTAACACGAGGTGACGCTAAATTCTGTTTTGCCAAAAACTAAATCCAAAGTATTGCCAGTTTCATCAAAAAATGTCGGCTCTTGGACGAACTGTACAAACCCACGTTCTAAAAAGAAGTTCAAAAAGTCGTTCGGAATTTGTCCCCGTGCAACACATCTTAATGCTGGGTTGATTAAAGTCCCCCACAATATAACAATTTTTACAGTCAGCTAAACCAATATCAATATTTGTCATAACGGAGTAAATATCAGACATACCAGGGGTTGGTGAGTGATGGAAAAGCCCAAATCTGGTTTTTCCAGAATTTGTATAGACATCCAGCCACAGGCTTTCACAAATAACACCTGATATGTCAGATAAAAACTTGTGACGTAAACAATTATGAATATATATCATAACACCACCACCACCACAAGAGGAAGCCGCAATATTATTTGTAACGTTTTGTCTGTCAATTCTGTAACTAGTATAATCGGGTAATTTCAGAAACTCATCATCTATGCTATCATTTAGCCAGGTTTCAGTTATAAAAATTAGATATGGTTTAGTTTCTATTTGGTGCAAACGTAATTTTAAGTCAGAAATTTTGTTAACTATAGACGTTGCATTAAATAAAATACTAGTGAGACAAATATTAGCATTACATACATTTTGATCCGAGGGCCCAATTTCCTAGGTTTCTGAAATCGGAGTTTCAATCGGGTGGCCAGTTGCTCGAGGAACGATCCGGTTGTTCCTGATCACGGCTTCAGGCTCGAGCTTCCGCACTTCGGCAAGATTTTCGCGCAAAAGTCTGTCTTGCTGCCGCTGACGGAAAGTCAAATCATCTCTGCACCAAATTTTTTGCCATTCTGGTTTCTGCCCTTTGAGCTTGTATAAGCCCTTCAGAAACAGTTCGCGTGATTCCTGGAAAGCAAACTGGATTTTTAGAATGCGCGGCTTATTATCTTTGCGTCGCACACCGTCCCGAAACACGTGAGTTATGTCAGAGTCTGGGATGTCAAGAGCAACAGCCATATCGGACACATAGGTGCGATCAATGCAGCGAGCATCATTGATGCTGCAGTAGCCTCCGTCAGCAGCCCGGGCTTCAGGCAGCTGGAATAACACAAGTCTGTTACTTTTCGTGTTTCTCTCGATAGTTTCTTGCATTTCTTCACTAATTTGAGCAGTGGTGGGAGGCATAGGTCGTAGCTCGAGTTGATTTACTCGGTCAGATAAGTTAATCACCAAGGCTTCAAGCTTGGCTATGCGATCATTATCGATTCCCGAAGTGTTTTTGACCACAGGACTTTTCACACTGGTATTATCGCTGGCACTTTGACGCCGCCCAGATGACGCCACAAGTTGACGAATTTTATCAGTGGAAGGTTCGCAGCAATATGAGGCCGCCAAAACAGTAAGCACATGATCGTCACATTTCTTGAAGGAAGCATCAGGTACACCAAGGCACTTTGCGTGCCACACTTTCGTGCAGAATTTGCACGATAACTGGTAGTCTTGCTGCGCCACAGTTACTTGAGAAGCTTTGCAGCTTTTATTGGCAGCACAAATATTCGGTGGCATAGTATGGTAGCTAGCAAGCCCGTGGCAAAGAGAATTATCAGGCAGAATCGGGATCAAAAGAAATAAATGGAGCTGTAGCACAGGATAAAGAAAATATATATAGTTGGACTGCTGATACAGCGAAAGGAAGCAAGCAGGACGGAAAGTGAGGCCCTCTTCCGGGCACGTGCCCAATGATCTAATTTGTCTGTCTTTGAAACTTAATTAAACAGGGTAAAAACACTATCACTAAAGCCAACGTGATAGCTATAGTTACCTTTAATTTTTGGACCAGGAAACTGCTTTGTTAGTTTCGCAGCTAAAGTTAATGTATTGTGCAAATTTTTTAACCTCAACCGTCTACGTTAATCGCGTTTTCAATTTTAACTTTACCTTTACCAACAGAATTAACTTTACCTTCACCTTACCTCTGGGTAAAGTTAGTTAGCCTTAGCCTAACTTTATCACAGGAAGAAAGTGTTTGAATGTTTTTAACATGTTTTTTGCACTTTCGATTAACATGCTTTTAACATGTTTTTAACATATTTTAACATGTTATTAACATGGTTTTAACATCTTTTAACATGTTTTTTGAATAGTGTTAAAAACATGTTAAAAAATTTTAACATCATTTTAACATGTTTTTCGCATCAAATTCACTCAAAATTAAGATGATTTTAACATATGTTAAAAACATGCTAAAAGTATGCTAAAAAGTTTAGCATGATTTTAACATGTTTTTCGCATCTTTTTCGCATATTCTAAAAAGATACGAAAAAGATGTTAAATCTATGCAAAAAGTTTTAGCATAAATTTAACATGTTTTTAACACATGTTAAAAATATGTTAAATTTGTGTAAATTTAATGCGAAAAACGTGTTAAATTGATGTTAAAATTTTTTAACATGTTTTTAACACTATTCGAAAAACATGTTAAAAGATGTTAAAACCATGTTAATAACATGTTAAAATATGTTAAAAACATGTTAAAAGCATGTTAATCGAAAGTGCAAAAAACATGTTAAAAACATTCAAACACATTCTTCCTGTGTTACCTGCAGGTAATTTTGAGAATACGGCCCCAGAAAGAAAAATACGTGCGTGAAGTTGGCAGACACTTTGTCAGTACAAATTCTGAAATATGATTTTTCTGATAGCTCAGAATTTGTACTATTTTGTACCACAAGTACCACATTTTGTACTAACTTGTACTACGAGTACAAATTCATGGAAAAGTGTCTGCTAACTTCAGGCTTTGAGCCATGCACAGACAGGAGTAATGCACGCAGTCCGCGGCAGTCTGCAGAAAGTTCAGTTTTTTAAAATTTTTTTACTGATTTCATTGATATTGCAAAAAAGTTTTATATACGCAACATGTCGTGCAATCATAGTGGTTGCAGGGGTCGGCTGCAGCCCCCAGAAGCTGAAGCTTTTTTAGAATTTTGAAATAAAATTTGCATTGAAAAAGCATTTCTAAGCAACACTTGTTGTGAAATCATAGTGGTTGCAGGGGTCTGGGGGCGGCAGCCCCCAGAAGCTGAAGCTTTTTTAGAATTTTTAAATAAAATTTGCATTGAAAAAGCAATTCTAAGCAACACTTGTTATGAAATCATAGTGGTTGCAGGGGTTGCATATTTTTCAATGCTAAAGCTTTTTTAGAATTTTGAAATAAAATTTGCATTGAAAAAGCATTTCTAAGCAACACTTGTTGTGAAATCATAGTGGTTGCAGGGGTCTGGGGGCGGCGGCCCCCAGAAGCTAAAGATTTTTTAGAATTTTGAAATAAAATTTGCATTGAAAAAGCTGAACGAGCAGGGGTCAGCATTGGCAACGGTCACCGTGATAAGACAAGAGTACAAAACAAATAACCAGGGACACCCACAGGTGATCCAATCTTTTCCTAGAACTTAATCAAAATTTTAGCATTACTCATTATTAATACGCCATAGCAGATATAAGTCATGTATATACATTAGAGCATAATAAATTAGGGGCGAGATCCCCTCGAAAAAAAATTTTGGAAAATTTTTGAAATTTCAGTGTAATTTTAGTCAATTGGGAACGTGCCGGAAAATTTTTTTCAGCGGTGTCATAAAACCAAAGAAAACCATAGGAAAAAAAGTGAAAAAAAGGGGGGGCTAAAATCGCGAAGGGGGGGGGCTGATGTCCCCCTAGCCCCCCCCTGGGTACGCCACTGGCTGACAGCCCCACTGGTCAAGGTCCGTTTTCTCTGCAACAGGTGAAGGTATCGACGTAATTTCAACGGCACAAATTAGCAAAAATTGGGCACAATTCATGAGATAAATTTTAGAATTTGTGCTTCTATTGGGGCTGTCAAGTTCTGTGACCTTAAATTAATTACATTTTCCGACAAAAAAGCCATTTTTAGTTAAAAGGAGCAATTTTTAATAATGAATAATACCATAAATACGAATTCAAAACGTCACTGCTGCTCAGCATCTCGCTGGCGCTGACAGCCAATTTAGGTTCAAAAGGGCAGCTTTATTTATGATTCCACAAAAAAATGCCGTTTTTCCGACTTAAGTTAAGCCGACGTTTTTCCCTAAGGGTTTTAACACCAATAATTTCACTCTACATTTTTATTAAAAGGGGCGACAGATATTTTGGGGGCTAGAGACACAGGAAAAAATATTTTAAAAAAGAAACCGAAAATTAGCACAAAAGTGAAAGAAAAATTTCGGTTAATTTTCAGGTTTTTTTTCTGTCAGTTTTCGAAGCAGAAAAACGGTTTTCGATTACTTTTCCTCCACTTTTCCGACAGATTTCTGTCACTTTTTTGTCACTTTTCGGTTATTTTTCCGACAAAAAGTCCAAGTTTCCGCCATTTTTCCGTCAATTTATTTTAGTTAGTTTTCCGTTCTTTTTCCTCTTCAAATTTTTTACTTTTCCGTTTTATTTCTTTCCGTTTTCTGTTAAATTTCTTTGACATTTCCGCGTTTTTTCTTTATTGTTTCCGTTTTATTTCGTTCACTTTTCCGCTTCTTTTCGTTTACTTTTCAGCTTTTTTTCGTTCACTTTTCCGCCGCAATTCCTTACATCTGCAGCTATTTTGCTAGGTTTTGTGTTTCGGTAGACTTTCGGCAAAATATAATTATATAATCATAAGCGTAGCAAGGGGGGAGGTTTAGAGGGCATAGATGATGAGGGGGGGTGGCAGCCCCCAAAATCGAGGGGCCGGGGGGGGGGGGGTCCTGGAAACATGGGCAAAATTAATATAATAAAAACGACACTTTTTTGGGAAAGTTTCACAAACTTGCAAAATTTAGGGTATTTTTGGTCGGTCCGGGGGGGAGGGTCCCCAAAATTTGGCCAGAGAGGCCCCCAAATTTTGACCCCCTTGCATGGATGGTTCGGGGGTCTGAAATCAGAAATCCCCTGCTGCGTCTGTTCAGATAGTGCGTTTTGCCGCAGCGGCGAACACGCTGCGGCAAAATCGCAATAAAATCGCGTGTGAATCGGCCTTTACATACACGCGCCAGAGGCGTATCCAGGAGGGGCAGGCAGGCAGGGGGAGGGCTGCACCTTGACCTTCGACGGGGGAAGGGGGTTAAAATGAAACATATATACTAGGGATGTCGCGGATGTCACTTTTTTGACATCCGCGGATGCGGATGCGGATGTCGAGTCCTGACATCCGCGCGGATGCGGATGCGGATGCGGATCTTTTTAGAATACGCTCTAGACAAGTTATAAGATGAATTTTTCACCAAAAATTACAAAAAATACATGTATCAGCAAAAATGAGACTTGAACGAGATAAACCTAACTATATAAACGCTGTGTATTTCTATTTTGAATCTTCTACGACTTGCACCGCCAGTCACGGTTCGTTTTAAACGCTATTGGTTAACCATGTGCCATCTCAAGGGTTATTGGCTTGACCCTCCAGCTACTTGATGCTGTGTAATAATAGTTTTTCTTGGTGCATATATACATCAAATTTCAAAGTTTCAAAATGCTACCTTCTATGTAAATCCGTAAATCCTGCGAGGTTAAAACTGATAACAATTGATTGGCTTCTTAACAGACTGGTCTCTCAATAATGCAGAACTCGGTTCTATCGTGCGCCAGTATAAAATTTTGTGAACTGTAGTAAAAAACCTAGTATATAAAATTTTGTGAACTGTAGTAAAACCTAACTTTGAAAAAAAATCAAATTGTAACCAACAATGAAGATAAAAATCATGAAGATTAATTTTCAGTAACTGCTGTAAGAGCTAATATTTGTGCATACGTGCACAAAAAGCAGAATTGCCATCTGAATGTCGAAATTTGTAGTGGCATCTGCCGAATCTGAAACATCCGCACATCCGCATCAAATTTTTCCGGATGCGGATGCGGATGCGGATGTCAAAAAGTTGCGAATCATCCGCGGATGCGGATGCGGGTATCCGCGACATCCCTAATATATACATATCCGTTTTTACTTTCTGTTAGTTAGCTGCATAATTGGAATCTTCATGTAAATGAAGTTGAAAAAGAACAGCAGCGTTGCGCGGATGTCTGCTGGGAGTCTTCGTTCACTGGAAATTCTACCTGTTACTATTTTTACTTAAAAACAAATGCTTAAACATTGAATCGTGGGATTAAGTGCGGTTGTGGGGGGGGGGATAGTGGACCTATTTTTTGGAGTAGAGCACCTCAAGGGAAGCATTTTTTGTAATAGAACCCCTATCCACAAATTTGTAATTTCTGAGCTACCCATTGATAACTGCATTTTCAGTATTTGGGAAGTAGACCAAATTTTGGAGCTAAAAAAGGCTATAATCTTTGTTTTTGGATAGTTGTGAGTGCGTTATGATGTTTTAAGGCATCGTCTAGGCTCAGCTGGCAGGATTCTCGAATTAAATGCAGTTGGGGGGGGGGGGAAATAGTGGACCTATTTTTTTTTGTAGAGCATCTTGGGAGAAGCATTTTTGCTTCAAGAACCCCTATTTCATTTTTTGGATTTTCTGAGATATGACCCCCCCGAAATCTGAACCCTCAGTGAAGGACGTTTTTGCAATTTTTTTCAGAAACCTGTGTTTTCTCCGTTCTACACGTGTTTAAATTGAGTCGGAATAATGTTTACAATTTTTTAGAATCAAAAGAAAGGCAGGTTGACCCCGTTCCTTCCGAAAAATTGGCCAAGCTCATCAGAACCGTCCAATTTTTGACCAAATTTAAACTGGGCCTCAATTTAGGCTTGGGCTTAGGGTTAGGCTTAGTATGAGGCTTAGGCTTAGGCTTAGTATCAGGCTTAGGCTTAGGCTTAGGTTCAGGCTTAGGCTTAGGCTCAGGCTTAGGTATGTAACCGGCTACTGTGTCGGTAGGGTTACAGTTTATCACACAGGTTCGCTGAGGAGCAAGCACAACTAGACTGTAGTATGAGCACCTAAACACTAGGCTACACGACCTAAAATCTACTTCACAAAGTAGCTGAACTAGTAGCTTGTGATACGGTTGATTAATGCACGGCACACAGTAATAGGTGAGCAATACAACGCAATACACCGCGACACTAAATGACACACACTTGACCTGACCTAACTAAAGGTACTCAGGGTTCGGACTCTACTAAACCGTTGTGGCGCACTGCACACAACCACGGGTAACTAGAGTGCAATTCCTTGCTACTCTTTCTCTAGGCTAAACTAAGCCTAAGCCGAACTAGGCCACACCGCGGCCTCACAGAGTGCAAGTCCTTGCTACTCTTTTAGGCTAGACTAAGCCTAAGCCGAGCTGCTCCGGATGCCGACTGGCTTCCATCTTGGAGCTGAGCTAACTGCCGACTTTCCTGAGTTGCAGGCCCTTTTATAGCCGCAGCTCGTCAGCATGCAATGCGCATTGCGCAATGTCTGGCAAGCCAAGCCAGCACGCAAGGGAAGAAATAGTATTAGCGTATATAGGTACGTAAGCGCATGCAGGCAAATGATTGATCGAATATAATGCAGTGCTCGGCCACGCGCTAAAATATATGCGTGCATATAACTGCCTTAGCTACGCGCCGCCACGGACACATCGATACTTTCGACAGAAGTATGACATCAAGTTATGCATGGGTGCGACTTTCGACATATCGACAGTGTACTACAGTAACAAACACGCACACACGTCTGGCAGCTAGGTCCTCTAGCCAGCGGGCCAGCATATATATACGCTAGCTAACACCGCCAGCCAGCAGGCAGGCATATTATATGCATTAGCTATTACAGCCAGCCATCAGGCAGGCACATATACCTTAGCTAATACACACACACACACGCTGCTACCTTGCAGCACATCTGGGCCGATGAGGCAGCCAGCCAGCAGGCTGACAGCACACACAGTTACGCACAGCAATATCGATAGAGGTAGCGCCCATCTGGGCCGCTAGGGCAGCCAGCCAGCAGGCTGGCATTAGTACACAAACACACACACACGACACACACCTGTCACATAAGCCCCCCTTCTGAAGACGCGACCTCGCGGTAGACTGGGTAGCATGACAACTTGTGACGGTGGTGTCGAGGTTCTGTGCTGTATAGTGAAGGTTTCTTTAGTTCTGGTCAGGTGTGTTTAGTTGTAACAGTGAATAAAACAGAGAGGATATAATAATAGTAATCATCAAAATACAATAACCATACAGACGACAAGGAATAAGTGAGCATAAAATAGGATTGTCCAAATATATACTAAAATAGTGTCCAAATAAGCATAAATAAGCATGCAACAATGAGACGATTGGTTGCGAAATGTAGCAGTACGTAATTTTAGGTTAATGGGGCGTATGTTATTGGGTTTAAACATACGTGAAATGATGATGAAGGAAATGTAAAGTAGAATTTTAGTGAGATTTAGGTATATAATACTGTTTACTGCTACATTAGGCAAATCAACCATCGTATGGAATACGCTTCATTTGATGGCTTCAAGTCATTAGGCTGAGCAGGCTAGGCGGAGTGATGTCGCTTCCGTCCCACTGGGGCTGGTTGTCGACGCCGGGGTCCATTGTAGAAGCTGGAGAGGGGATCGAAACAATGCCGAGGGAGGAAAACGTCAGCGTAGGTCATCTCCGGAATGCCGATTGTCGAGGCCACGATCTTGGCCAGTTCGTACGCCTGCTGGCGTCTCGTGTAACCAATCCACTTAGTCCAGAACAGAAGCGTTAGGACCAAACTTTGTGGATTCTCCGCAATCCACAGCGTGCCACAGGCCAAACGTCGCAATCCGTAGACTGAGCTTAGGCCTTCCAGTGGATTGATGCGAAATGACTCGCCAAGGTCGTTGAGCCATACTGCCCACTCTTGCGGTGTCGTTGCGTGGTACAGGCATTTCAACCGCAGGGGCGTCACCAAAACTGGTTGGTTCAACAGTGACACGACATGTCTACTGTCCAGATAGTGCGGGCGCTGCGCGTAGACGGCGCTGACATCTTCGAACATGCACGTTTCATCCATATAGGACAAGTAGCGCTGGAGGTCATAGACATTCGCGTTCTCGGTCAGGGCATACTTCGTGTAAAGCGTGGTGACAGGCGCGTACTGGTGACGGAGCAGGAAGCTGTATTCCGTAGACGTCCACTGAGATTGCATGATAATTCTACAATAATTAATATAGAATAATAGAATGAAGATGAATAAATATGCGTAATAAAGTATCAATAAAAAAATGAGCAGTAAATAAGTGAATGATTTTGAGCAAGCGTAATAAAGCAAGATAAGTGAATACAAAATTGAGCGAATTATGCAATACTGAAAATACTGAGCAAATAGAGGTTTGGTCCATTGGCCCGCAGCTAATATTTTACAACAAAACGTTTACGCTGGTTACGCGGTTGAGGTTTCACGATTAACTGAAGTCTTCGCTTCAGGTAATCGAGCATATTGCTTATAAGCTCAGGTTGCAGATCTAGGGGATCGTGGGCGTCACGATATTTGTCTTTGTGATAAGCCACGCATCCACCAATTCTGTTGACCCAATCTTCCTGTGGGACTCTTTTTGTTTTCATGGTCACCTGGAATCGCTTAACATCGCGGCAGACCTCTGCTCGCAAACTTTTACGCAGCTTTGAATATGGTGCCGGCTCGTACGACTTTTCTTGTCGTTGAGGAATCGGCAAGAGGCCAGATCGCCGGTTATTCGTTGGACTTTTGTGAGCAGCGTTACGTGGCTGTCCCAGCCTACGTTTTGGCGACAAAGGCAATGTCCACTGTTTTCCATGAGCGTCACGTGGCTGTCCCAGCCTACGTTTTGGTGACAATGGTAGTGTCCACTGTTTGCCAAGCTCCGGAACTTGCGGCTTGTACGGTCCCCTGTCTGGGGCGTGCTGCACTATTGGTTCCGACATTTCCGGGATCTCAGGGCCAAGTTCACATGGAACTAGCTGACCCTTGCCTTCATCGTTCGTGATGATTGTGGTCAGCGCTAACTTCGCTTGCACGGCTGCATCCACCATTTCCGGTTGACATTGAAGGGCGACGTCAGCTGAGTCTGCCTCCTCCAGGTCTTGCTCGTAC
>JASANF010019636.1:0-10862 GCA_030248245.1 Trissonchulus sp. WLG1_4
AACAATCCAAACCCCGGATCGATATATGGCGCTTGGCGCCCTATTATTGGTTCTGGAGTCGTTACAATTTTTAAATTAAAATATTCGTTATGTAAGCCACATAAGTAAGTTACATAAGTAAACAGCCACTTGAAATACGAGACAAATTTAAAAATTATACCAATTTGTTTTTACGCAAACTCGACTGCCAAAGTGGCAAATCTGATTTTTTCTGGTTTACTACAATTTTTTCTTTAACTCCTGGTTTAATCGTTATGAAAACGTTAACGTTTTCATAACGATTAAGTATTAATTAACGCAAACAAAAAACGTTAAGGGTGGATTTCATTTGAGTTTTAGGTACCGGTTTCAGCATTTGATTTTTACTGTACGTTTTGCATGATTAGCACATAATTTTCATTACCGAAATATCGCCTGATTCGTCGTACACGAATTTCGTACATTTTCTCAAAACCAGTGGTTTAGCTTAGGGCCTTTTCACAAATTATATTAACTGGATTAGATTAACTAAATTAACTTCAGTAACTAAGAATTAGTTTGATGAAAGTTTATAAATATTTGCATAATAACTAAACGATGTCATTCTCCATCTGCTTGCAAAATTTTATACATTTAACGTTAATCCTATGTTGAGTTATGAAGTTAATCTATTTACTCTAATCCAGTTAATATAATTTGTGAAAAGGCCCTTAAGTGTTCAAACATGAAACGCAGCAAGTTTAAGTTCTCTTGAAATTTAAGCTGAGCTTAAACCAATGGTTTAAGAAAATTCAATAAAATCTCGTAACCAACCAGGCGATACTGTGGTAATGACATTATGTGCCAAATCATGCAAAACGTACGAAAAACCAATGTGTTTAGTAAAACCACCTTTGCCTGAAATTAACCCTAAGGGTGGATTTCACAAAGGTGGTTTGGTATTCAGAACCATTGGTTTTACGTACGTTTTGCATGATTTGCACGAATTTCATTACGAAGTATCGAATGATTCGCTACGCATTTTCGTAAATTTTTAAACCATTGGTTTAGTCAGTTGAAATTTCAGCAGAACAGAGACCTGCTGAGCTCCAGGTTTTAAATTTCAACAGAGCTAAACCAATGGTTTAAGAAAATCTATGAAATTCGTAACGAATCATTCGATATTTCGTAATGAAATTACGTGCAAATCATGCAAAACGTACGTAAAACAAATGGTTTAGTAAAACCACCTTTGTGAATCGACCTAAGAGTCGGCAAGTATTTTTTCATTCCAAGTTCTTAGTTTCATTTTTTGACGTCTTTTTACGCAATTATATTTCTACTCTGTGAACATACCGTATTACTTTGAATAAAACCTTTGTCTTGAATAAGGCTTCCGTCAAGCCACTTACAGAATTATAAGAAGCCCCCGATTTGAATAGAAGCCCGGGGGCGTATCCAAAAAACCCTCGAATAAAGCTCACGGGCGCTTCTTAATACAAAACGTTCTCAACCAAAGCCCATTGTAACACAGGCTGTGATATGTTCTTACGGGTGCCGTATTTTCTTATGCCGTCGCATGTCGCCATAGTGTCCAGTTGTTAGCTTATTAGCAGAAGTACATAATAGGAACAGTATGACACTTCTCCGTATTATGTCTTTGGCCTTGCGACCAATACGGAGCACAAAATAGCTAACTTTTGTACGGTTTGGAGGGTTTTACGTCCCCCTACAGATCAAGACATAGTACCCCCCTCAGTTGAGAAAAGGGTAATGAACTGAGGGGGTACAGGGTAAATAAAAGGTTATACCCTCTTGTGAAAACCGTATAAAAAAGGCTATTTTACGCCCCGCATTGGACGCAAGGCCCAAGGCGTAATAGGGAGAGTGTCATATTCTTCCTAAAAATACATATGTACTTTTGTTATTAGTCAGTACTGCGCACTTGTTTTGCTGCTGTAAGTAACTATGCAATTAAGACACTGTTGGGTTGTCGACCGTTGTCGACTGTTGTGTTTATTTTCCTGGTTTTTCTTTTTAGCACCTATTTTTTTTGTTTTTGGTTTTTGTAGGCTGTTTTCTTTTCTTATGCTTCCTGTAAACGTTTTCCAGACTGGTTGTTGATTTTGCATTCTTGCTACATATTGCATCTTAAAAGCACAATGTGGCCAGTGGCTACGGTGTTCGGTTGCTATTTTACAGCATGGAGGATGGTCTCCTATCCTCCACTCGGTTACATGAACTTTTTGCCAATGCTGCACAATCCGTTTTGAAACACTACGCAAACGGCGACGGAATATTGCTCAAATCGATTGAAAACAGTGCAAAAACGGCGTCGAAAAATTCTGCGAATTCGTTAAGAAACATTATAGAATCGGCGACGAAGTGTTGCGCAATTTGTTTAGAAACATTGCAGAAATGGCGACAAAATGTTGGCAAAGTTGTTTTGCGGAAACGGGGACGCAATGTTGCGCAAATCGGTTTGCAGAAACGGTGACGAAATGTTTCGCCAAACGTTTGGAAACCTTTCAGAAACGGCGACGAAATGTTTCCCGAATAGGTTTGCGGAAACGGCGGCTAAATCTTGCGTTAATCGATTGGAAATATAGCAAAGCGGCGACGAAATGTTGCCCAAATCGTTTAGAAACATTGCAAAAAACGGCGGCGAAATGCTGCACAATCCGTTTGGAAACATTGCGGAAACAGCGACAAAATCTTGCGCAAATCGATTAGAAACATTTCAATATTGGCGACGAAATGTTGCAATTGGTTTAGAAAACATTGCACAAAAGGTGACAAAATGTTGCCCAAATCGATGAGAAACATTTCAGAATTGGCGACGAAATGTTGTGCAATTCGTTTTTAGAAACATTTCAAAAACGGCGAAATTAAATGTTCCCGAATCGTTTAGAAACATTTCAGAGTTGGCGACGAAATGTTGTGCAATTCGTTTAAACATACAAAACTGCCAACAAAATGTTTCCCAAATCGATCAGAAACATTACAGAATTGGCGACGAAATGTTGTGCAATTCGTTTAGAAACATATCAGAAACGGTGACAAAATGTTGCCCAAATCAGTTTAGAAACATTTCAGAATTGGCAACGAAATGTTGTGCAATTCGTTTAGAAACATTGCAGAAACGGCGACAAAATGTTGTGCAATTCGTTTAGAAACATTGCAAAATAAACTGCGACAAAATGTTGCCCCAATCGTTTAGAAACATTTCAGAATTGGCGACGAAATGTTGTGCAAATTCGTTTAGATAACATTTCAGAATTGGCGACGAAATGTTGTGCAATTCGTTTAGAAACATTTCAGAATTGGCGACGAAATGTTGTCCAATTCGTTTAGAAACATTTCAGAAACAGCGACAAAATGTTGTGCAATTCTTTAAAGAACATTGCAGAAACGGCGACAAAATATTGCCGAAATCGTTTAGAAACATTTTAGAATTGGCGACGAAATGTTGTGCAATTCGATTTAGAAACATTTCAGAATTGGCGACAAAATGTTGTGCAATTAGGTTTGCGGAAACGGTAACGAAATGTTTGGCCAAATGTTTGGAAACGTTTTAGATCAGAAACGGCGACAAAATGTTGCGCAAGTCGCTTAAAAACATTGCGGAAACAGCGACAAAATACATTGCGTTTAGAAACATTTCAGAAACGGCGACAAAATGTTGTGCAATTCGTTTAGAAACATTGCAGAAATGGCGACAAAATGTTGCCGAATCGTTTAGAAACATTGCGGAAAACGGCGGCGAAATGCTGCACAAATCCGTTTGAAAACATTGCGGAAACAGCGACAAAATTTTGCGCAAATCGATTAGAAACATTTCGGAATTGGCGACGATATGTTGCGCACAATCGGTTTGCAGAAACGGTGACGAAATGTTTCGCCAAACGTTTGGAAAGCTTTCAGAAACGGCGACGAAACGTTGCCCGAATAGGTTTGAGGAAACGGCGGCTAAATCTTGCGCAAATCGATTGCAAATATTGCAAAACGGCGACGAAATGTTGCACAATTCGTTAAGAAACATTGCAGAATTGGCGACGAAATGTTGTGCAATTCGTTAAGAAACATTTCCGAATTGGCGTACAAAATGTTGTGCAATTCGTTTAGAACCATTTCAGAATTGGCGAAACATTTCGTCACCGTTTCCGCAAACCTAATTGCGCAACATTTTGTCACTGTTTCCGCAATGTTTTTAAGCGACTTGCGCAACATTTCGTCGCCAATTCTGAAATGTATCTAAACGATTTGGGCAACATTTTGTCGCCGTTTCTGCAATGGTTCTAATCGAATTGCACAACATTTCGTCGCCAATTCTGAAATGGTTCTAAACGAATTGCCCAACATTTTGTCGCCAATTCGGAAATGTTTCTAAACGAATTGCACAACATTTCGTCGCCAATTCTGCAATGTTTCTTAACGAATTGTGCAACATTTCATTCGCTTTTTTGCAATATTTCCAATCGATTTGCGCAAGATTTAGCCGCCGTTTCCTCAAACCTATTCGGGCAACGTTTCGTCGCCGTTTCTGAAAGGTTTCCAAACGTTTGGCGAAACATTTCGTCACCGTTTCTGCAAACCGATTTGCGCAACATATCGTCGCCAATTCCAAAATGTTTCTAATCGATTTGCGCAAGATTTTGTCGCTGTTTCCGCAATGTTTCCAAACGGATTGTGCAGCATTTCGCCGCCGTTTTCGCAATGTTTCTAAACGATTTGAGCAACATTTTGTCGCCATTTCTGCAATGTTTCTAAACGAATTGCACAACATTTTGTAGCCGTTTTTTGAAATGTTTCTAAACGCAATGTATTTTGTCGCTGTTTCCGCAATGTTTTTAAGCGACTTGCGCAACATTTTGTCGCCGTTTCTGATCTAAAACGTTACCAAACATTTGGCGAAACATTTCGTTACCGTTTCCGCAAACCTAATTGCGCAATATTTTGTCGCTGTTTCCGCAATGTTTTTAAGCGACTTGCGCAACATTTCGTCGCCAATTCTGAAATGTTTTTAAACGATTCGGGCAACATTGTGTCGCCGTTTCTGAACTAAAACGTTTCCAAACATTTGGCGAAACATTTCGTTACCGTTTCCGCAAACCTAATTGCGCAATATTTTGTCGCTGTTTCCGCAATGTTTTTAATCGAATTGCACAGCATTTCGTCGCCAATTCTGAAATGGTTCTAAACGAATTGCACAACATTTTGTCGCCAATTCGGAAATGTTTCTTAACGAATTGCACAACATTTCGTCGCCAATTCTGCAATGTTTCTTAACGAATTGTGCAACATTTCGTCGCCGTTTTGCAATATTTGCAATCGATTCGCGCGAGATTTAGCCGCCGTTTCCTCAAACCTATTCGGGCAACGTTTCGTCGCCGTTTCTGAAAGGTTTCCAAACGTTTGGCGAAACATTTCGTCACCGTTTCTCCGCAAACCGATTTGCGCAACATATCGTCGCCAATTCCGAAATGTTTCTAATCGATTTGCGCAAAATTTTGTCGCTGTTTCCGCAATGTTTCCAAACGGATTGTGCAGCATTTCGCCGCCGTTTTCGCAATGTTTCTAAACGATTTGGGCAACATTTTGTCGCCATTTCTGCAATGTTTCTAAACGAATTGCACAACATTTTGTCGCCGTTTCTGAAATGTTTCTAAACGCAATGTATTTTGTCGCTGTTTCCGCAATGTTTTTAAGCGACTTGCGCAACATTTTGTCGCCGTTTCTGATCTAAAACGTTTCCAAACATTTGGCGAAACATTTCGTTACCGTTTCCGCAAACCTAATTGCACAACATTTTGTCGCCAATTCTGAAATGTTTCTAATCGAATTGCACAACATTTCGTCGCCAATTCTAAAATGTTTCTAAACGATTTGGGCAACATTTTGTCGCCGTTTCTGCAATGTTTCTTAAAGAATTGCACAACATTTTGTCGCCGTTTCTGAAATGTTTCTAAACGAATTGCACAACATTTCGTCGCCAATTCTGAAATGTTTCTAAACGAATTGCACAACATTTCGTCGCCAATTCTGAAATGTTTCTAAACGAATTGCACAACATTTTGTCGCCGTTTCTGATCTAAAACGTTTCCAAACATTTGGCGAAACATTTCGTTACCGTTTCCGCAAACCTAATTGCGCAATATTTTGTCGCTGTTTCCGCAATGTTTTTAAGCGACTTGCGCAACATTTCGTCGCCAATTCTGAAATGTTTTTAAACGATTCGGGCAACATTGTGTCGCCGTTTCTGATCTAAAACGTTTCCAAACATTTGGCGAAACATTTCGTTACCGTTTCCGCAAACCTAATTGCGCAATATTTTGTCGCTGTTTCCGCAATGTTTTTAATCGAATTGCACAGCATTTCGTCGCCAATTCTGAAATGGTTCTAAACGAATTGCACAACATTTTGTCGCCAATTCGGAAATGTTTCTTAACGAATTGCACAACATTTCGTCGCCAATTCTGCAATGTTTCTTAACGAATTGTGCAACATTTCGTCGCCGTTTTGCAATATTTGCAATCGATTTGCGCAAGATTTAGCCGCCGTTTCCTCAAACCTATTCGGGCAACGTTTCGTCGCCGTTTCTGAAAGGTTTCCAAACGTTTGGCGAAACATTTCGTCACCGTTTCTGCAAACCGATTTGCGCAACATATCGTCGCCAATTCCGAAATGTTTCTAATCGATTTGCGCAAAATTTTGTCGCTGTTTCCGCAATGTTTCCAAACGGATTGTGCAGCATTTCGCCGCCGTTTTCGCAATGTTTCTAAACGATTTGGGCAACATTTTGTCGCCATTTCTGCAATGTTTCTAAACGAATTGCACAACATTTTGTCGCCGTTTCTGAAATGTTTCTAAACGCAATGTATTTTGTCGCTGTTTCCGCAATGTTTTTAAGCGACTTGCGCAACATTTTGTCGCCGTTTCTGATCTAAAACGTTTCCAAACATTTGGCGAAACATTTCGTTACCGTTTCCGCAAACCTAATTGCACAACATTTTGTCGCCAATTCTGAAATGTTTCTAATCGAATTGCACAACATTTAGTCGCCAATTCTTAAATGTTTCTAAACGATTTGGGCAACATTTTGTCGCCGTTTCTGCAATGTTTCTTAAAGAATTGCACAACATTTTGTCGCCGTTTCTGAAATGTTTCTAAACGAATTGCACAACATTTCGTCGCCAATTCTGAAATGTTTCTAAACGAATTGCACAACATTTCGTCGCCAATTCTGAAATGTTTCTAAACGAATTGCACAACATTTCGTCGCCAATTCTGAAATGTTTCTAAACGATTGGGGCAACATTTTGTCGCAGTTTCTGCAATGTTTCTAAAAGAATTGCACAACATTTTGTCGCCGTTTCTGCAATGTTTCTAAACGAATTGCACAACATTTCGTTGCCAATTCTGAAATGTTTCTAAACGATTTGGGCAACATTTTGTCACCGTTTCTGATATGTTTCTAAACGAATTGCACAACATTTCGTCGCCAATTCTGAAATGTTTCTGATCGATTTGGGCAACATTTTGTTGCAGTTTCTGCAATGTTTCTAAACGAATTGCACAACATTTCGTCGCCAATTCTGAAATGTTTCTAAACGATTTGGGCAACATTTTGTCGCCGTTTCTGAAATGTTTCTAAACGAATTGCACAACATTTCGTCGCCAATTCTGAAATGTTTCTCATCGATTTGGGCAACATTTTGTCACATTTTCTGCAATGTTTCTAAACGAATTGCACAACATTTCGTCGCCAATTCTGAAATGTTTCTAATCGATTTGCGCAAGATTTTGTCGCTGTTTCCGCAATGTTTCCAAACGGATTGTGCAGCATTTCGCCGCCGTTTTTGCAATGTTTCTAAACGATTTGGGCAACATTTCGTCGCCGCTTTGCTATATTTCCAATCGATTAACGCAAGATTTAGCCGCCGTTTCCGCAAACCTATTCGGGAAACATTTCGTCGCCGTTTCTGAAAGGTTTCCAAACGTTTGGCGAAACATTTCGTCACCGTTTCTGCAAACCGATTTGCGCAACATTTCGTCCCCGTTTCCGCAAAACAACTTTGCCAACATTTTGTCGCCATTTCTGCAATGTTTCTAAACAAATTGCGCAACACTTCGTCGCCGATTCTATAATGTTTCTTAACGAATTCGCAGAATTTCGACGCCGTTTTTGCACTGTTTTCAATCGATTTGAGCAATATTCCGTCGCCGTTTGCGTAGTGTTTCAAAACGGATTGTGCAGCATTGGCAAAAAGTTCATGTAACCGAGTGGAGGATAGGAGACCATCCTCCATGCTGTAAAATAGCAACCGAACACCGTAGCCACTGGCCACATTGTGCTTTTAAGATGCAATATGTAGCAAGAATGCAAAATCAACAACCAGTCTGGAAAACGTTTACAGGAAGCATAAGCAAAGAAAACAGCCTACAAAAACCAAAAACAAAAAAAATAGGTGCTAAAAAGAAAAACCAGGAAAATAAACACAACAGTCGACAACGGTCGACAACCCAACAGTGTCTTAATTGCATAGTTACTTACAGCAGCAAAACAAGTGCGCAGTACTGACTAATAACAAAAGTACATATGTATTAGGAAGAATATGACACTCTCCCTATTACGCCTTGGGCCTTGCGTCCAATGCGGAGCGCAAAATAGCCTTTTTTATACGGTTTTCACAAGAGGGTATAACCTTTTATTTACCCTGTACCCCCTCAGTTCATTACCCTTTTCTCAACTGAGGGGGGTACTGTGTCTTAAATTGTAGGGGGATAACCCCCTCAAAACCGTACAAAAGTTAGCTATTTTGTGCTCCGTATTGGTCGCAAGGCCAAAGACATAATAGGGAGAGTGTCATACTGTTCCTATTATGTACTTCTGCTAATAACTAACAACTGGACACTATGGCGACATGCGACGGCATAAGAAAATACGCACCCGTAAGAACATATCACAGCCTGTGTTACAATGGGCTTTAGTTGAGAACGTTTTGATTAGAGCGCCCGTGAGCTTTATTCAAGGGTTTTTTGGATACGCCCCCCGGGGCTTCTATTCAAATCGGGGGCTTTATAATTCTGTAAGTGGCTTGACGGAAGCTTTATTCAAGACAAAGGCTTTATTCAAAGTAATACGGTATGTTCACAGAGTATAAATATAATTGCGTAAAAGACGTCAAAAAATGAAACGAAGAACTTGGAATGAAAAATACTTGCCGACTCTTAGGGTGGATTTCACAAAGGTGGTTTTACTAAACCATTTGTTTTACGTACGTTTTGCATGATTTGCACGTAATTTCATTACGAAATATCGAATGATTCGTTACGAATTTCATAGATTTTCTTAAACCATTGGTTTAGCTCGGTTGAAATTTAAAACCTGGAGCTCAGCAGGTCTCTGTTCTGCTGAAATTTCAACTGAGCTAAACCAATGGTTTAAGAAAATTTACGAAATGCGTAGCGAATCATTCGATACTTCGTAATGAAATTACGTGCAAATCATGCAAAACGTACGTAAAACCAATGGTTTAGTTAAACCACCTTTGTGAAATCCACCCTTAGGGTTAATTTCACAAAGGTGGTTTTACTAAACCATTGGTTTTTCGTACGTTTTGCATGATTAGCACATAATGTCATTACGAAATATCGCCTGATTCGTTACGAATTTCGTAAATTTTCTTAAACCATTGGTTTAGCTCAGCTTAAATTTCAAGAGAACTTAAACTTGCTGCGTTTCAGGTTTGAACATGTAACTAAGGGCCTTTTCACAAATTATATTAACTGGATTAGATTAAATAGATTAACTTCATAACTCAACATAGGATTAACGTAAATGTATAAAATTTTGCAAGCAGATGGAGATGACATCGTTTAGTTATTATGCAAAGTTTCATAAACTTTCATCAAACTAATTCTTAGTTACTGAAGTTAATCTAGTTAATCTAATCCAGTTAATATAATTTGTGAAAAGGCCCTAAGCTAAACCACTGGTTTAAGAAAATGTACGAAATTCGTGACGAATCAGGCGATATTTCGTAATGAAATTATGTGCTAATCATGCAAAACGTACATAAAATCAATGCTGAAACCGTACCTAAAACCAATGAAATCCACCCTTAACGTTTTTGTTTGCGTTAATTACTACTTAATCGTTATGAAAACGTTAACGTTTTCATAACGATTAAAGCAGGAGTTAAAGAAAAAATTGTAGTAAACCAGAAAAAATCAGATTTGCCACTTTGGCAGTCGAGTTTGCGTAAAACAATTGGTATAATTTTTAAATTTGTCTCGCATTTCAAGTGGCTGTTTACTTATGTAACTTACTTATGTGGCTTACATAACGAATATTTTAATTTAAAAATTGTAACGACTCTAAACCAATAATAGGGCGCCAAGCGCCATATATCGATCCGGGGTTTGGATTGTCTAATTTGCAGAAACACAGAAACATGTTTCGACAAAGAGCCATAATGATGTTGATAATGAAATGATATGATGTTGATAACTGATATATTACCGCTGTTGAATCCAGTAATCGGGCGTACCTTTCGATGCAATATTTCCTCTGCTTTTTTTCTTAAAATGTCCAGAGAGCTAGATAGTATTTTAGTTGAGCCAAACTGCTACCCAATCAAAAAATTTCACAACAGTACCATTTTTAATTTCAACAGAACAAAATATCAATTCTATTATCATTAACAAAATATTTCTGCCGTTTCTGCTTGCATACTTTCCAAAGTGCTTCCAAGATCACAGCAAGCAGTGACAAACCGTTACAAAGCAGTAATAATTGAAAAATTTCACGAAACTGCGTCAAATGCAAATGGCTATTGTTTTCCTGTCTGCTAATCGAATGATTCCTTTTTTTATGATCAAACATGCTTTTGAAATACTTT
>JASANF010019639.1:0-80076 GCA_030248245.1 Trissonchulus sp. WLG1_4
GAATTTCTACAATTATATGACCAATTGCGATTAACTGACGATGACTTTGTTCTTGATCTAACTGATAAAGATACAGTTCATGTCATTCCGACAAACTCATTAGACGTACCATCAGACTCAAACACAGAGGGACAAGCTTCGACCAGCAACACCTATGATCTGTTATCTGAGTAGACCTCAGGTCATCTATCGGGAATGGATTTGACGGAAACAGATGTCACAGAGGATGATGACGCGGACAACACAACAAGACCTACACTACTTTTACGACCACTCAGTCTCGACAATGGTGACACAGATATTACAACCGACTCTGAAGAATTAACAGTAGAACGCGAGGTTGTGACCGAGTTCGATCTCACTTCAAGAGATCTCAACATACCTAGTCAACAAGCAGCACAGACACACGAAAGCAACCACACAGTCAACACGTCTCTCTTTAAGTGCAAACCTGGTCTGTGCGCTTTCACAATTTTTCTATTAACTTTAGAAATACTTACTTTGCTTGGAGTAGCAATATTTTTTTGGATACTATGGGCATTACCTATTGCCGACGGACACGTCTTCCAAATTTGTTATCAGACACCCGGTGGGCATCCAATTTCGGTTCCCACTCATATCCCTTGCAATGCACCTAAAAAGGCTTTGGTCACTCACAAACACGCGCAGATATGGTTACCTAGAATGATACCACACACTGCCCCAGCAGCTTCATGTCAGTTAATTCGAAATGAAATTTGCACCCATGTAACTTTCTTTGGATCTCGTCAAATTGTTTCAAGTACGAATGTCAACTTAGCCGTTCGACCTAATCTTTGTCGACAAGTCTGGGCTACTAAATTTTACATTAACGGGCCGTTGTTTCCTGTAGCTGCCAACCAGTGGTCCACAAACCTTCAATCTAGGCCAATTTTTGAATGGTGCTGTCGTAAGAAATGCAAGATTACGGACAACTTCATAATAACCACTGGCACTGTGGCAACGACTACTGGTGTTGTAACTATGAGTGATCTAGGTACTATAAACAATGCCAGCGTTCACAAAAACTATAGCTGTGACTCCACGTCGACTATAATCTGGGATCGTAAAGACATGCATGCTATTTGTCCGTACCAACCGGATGGATTTTACGACACACAAATTAGCGACAAACATGTTGTCATTGACACCATTCAAAGAGCATTCACACTAACTAAACGAGCATCCCATTCATGCCTGCACCCGCACACTTATCACACTGACCAAGGAGTTTTATTGAGATTTTTAGATGACAGGTTCCCCCATCCATTAATTCAAGCCAATTCAATGTCATGGAAGTCATCGTCAAATCATAACAATTCCATAGACAGAAAACTTGACTATTTGTTATACAAATCACGACAAGCTGAAATAGCAAACTTTCGCCAAATTTGGTTGACAATCTGTCAAATAACTAATAAACAATTACAAATCATACATCAGTTGTTACGGATGGAGCCTACCCTGGGTGCACGCGTTCTGCTAAATCGCACAGACATTTCTGCAAAATTTTATGGTGAAGCACTAATAATTTGGTCTTGTCTTCCAATTATACCCGACCACATTTACTGGGACTACAAAATTAACGACACTTGTTACGAGCTAGTACCTGTTCATACAGAGACACACTGTGGTTTTTGTCTCCTGGTGGCAATGACCTAGTGCCATCCTCACTTACCACTCCATGTCCATCACAAGTAAACGGTATTTATTATGATGGCGAATGGAAATCCACCACAGGAAAAGTATCAGTGACTAAGTTATCGATAACATACTTTTCAGACTGGGACTCATTTACCATAGCGTCTCCAATACTTTTACAAACGTCCAACATAATGATCCTACAATCGACATTGTGGCAACAATATTTATCAAAAACACGTGAGCTTGAGAACAAAATGTCCGCCCTGACAGCCTACGCATCGACTTTTTCTAGTGCGCCATCTGTAATACATGAAACGGTCGCTACAATTAAAGATGACTACACTGATGATGATCACAGATACTCAATTGTTCAACAGTTGGAAGTCACAGGACTCTACTTACATCCTATACTAGATATTTTTCTAACTGGAACTGTACAGTTATTTCTAAATATTTGCATATTCATCATGATTGCAATTTTTGTTCATAACAAGGCACTCCAATTGACTAATTATTGTCTACGCCACTACGTCAAACGCAATAACCTAGACTCACATCAGTCACGACGTCAACAGCCACAATCAATACTAACAAATCATTCAACAGCGCCACACCGACAACCATCCAACAGGCATATTACTTGGTCACACACAACGTACGATACTGATCAATGGGACCAAGAAACCCAAGAAATACCTCGATGTTTTGCCATTGAAGATGATCCAACCGTGACACCAACTCATGAAATCTGCTCAATCGACAACCTATCTACTGATTACTTATCTTTATCCAATCCGGATCCATTCAATGACTTCACAACCAACTATATGGAATCTAAAACTGTACTGTTAGACTATACAAAGTCCAAAAATAAGGTCTTGACAGCCAGTTCTTCGACTGATCATCGAAAACCAGAGCAAGCGACACCTTTCCACGCAACAGTAAGTGTGAAAGTCAGTGATATACCAATGCGAGCGCTTTATGATACTGGTGCAACCGTTACCCTCATTGCAAAAAAATGCGTGCCAGCGTCCTCCAAACTAACACCATCCAAGATTCATGCTTGCTCAGTGACAGGACATAGCCTAGTCATCTTAGGCGCACTACTAACAACCATCACTATTGGACCCCTAACGGTGCAGCACACACTGCATGTAGTTGACGATTTACCTCACGCTTGCGTTATCGGCACAGACATAATGCCGAAATTTGGCCCGACGCTCATAGATTTTGAAAAACGAACACTTATCATTCACAGACAGGCAGTACCTTTTGGCCCCGTGCACAGAATTGCACCCAAACGTGCATTTACAAAAGAACGATCATTTGTTCACATTATTCGTGATGTCTGGATTCCACCACGAATACAAGCGAATATTCTAGGAAGCTTGTCAAGAGCTGTTGAGCGCACCGCCTTATTTGAACCAGACAGCACATTCGTGAAAAATACTCACATTTATATTGCTCGCGCACTTGTCCAAGGTACACACAGCCATATTTTGACAAGAATAATCAATCCAACAGTGGCCCCAATATTTCTGAGAGCTGGAACCAAAATAGGGACAATAGAACCCCTCGCAAAGAAGTACAAACTACGTATAATTAATGTTGTAGAAGAAAACGCGCCACCACCAAAAGTGAATATAAAAGACTCTGAGGACTTAACGCCTGAAAGAAAACTAAGACTGATGACACTGATTAACAGCTATTCCCAGATATTTGCAAAGAGTAAGTATGACTTGGGAAAATTAGTAAATGTCGAAATCGAACACTCACTAGACACTGAAAATCACCCACCAATAAAGCAAAGACCCTACAGAATTCCTGTTTCGCAGCGAAACAAAGTACAAACACAGATAAACGAAATGGAAGCTCAAGGAATAGTGAGACCAAGCACATCACCATGGGCTTCTCCATTAGTGCTTGTAAAGAAAAAAGATGGCTCTGATCGATTTTGCATCGACTTCAGAAAACTAAACTCAGTCACTAAGAAAAATTCATGGCCACTACCCCGTTGCGACGAAATTTTAGACTCCTTAGGTTGTGCAAAATACTTCAGGACACTAGATTGCTGTAGCGGTTATTGGCAAATCCCACTAGCTGAAAAAGACAAGCCAAAAACAGCTTTCACATCAATCGCCGGATTACATGAGTTTAATGTACTGCCCTTTGGCCTTTGCAATGCACCGTCAACCTTTCAACGGACGATGGAGTTTATATTAACAGGCCTCAGCTGGAAAATATGTCTCTGTTATATTGACGACATCATTGTGTATTCACCGACATTTGAGCGTCATCTAAAAGACCTTGAGCAAGTATTCAACCGATTACGATATCACGGCTTAAAACTAAAACCAGAAAAATGCAACTTTTGTCGGGAATCAATCCAGTTTCTAGGACATGTTATTTCCCGAAAAGGTTTGCGCCCAGATCCCGCAAAAATTGACCCAGTCAGGAATTACCCAGTCCCTAAAACAGTGAAACAGTTACGTCAGTTTTTAGGGCTAGCATCTTACTACAGACGCTTTATTGCGAAGTTCGCACAGATTGCATCGCCACTGACAAAACTGCTGAAAAAAGACACCGTTTATCAGTGGAGCCAGGAATGCCAACAAGCGTTCGATTACTTACGCACAAAACTAACCACAGCCCCTATTTTGGCATATCCTAGTTTTAGTTTGCCATTTATACTGTACACTGACGCCAGCGGTGTAGCTTTGGGAGCTGTTCTTAGCCAGCAACAAGATGGACACGAACGTGTTATTGCATATGCCAGCAGAACATTATTAAAACACGAGCAACGCTATCCCTCAGTAGAACAGGAGGCGCTAGCGGTTGTTTGGGCCGTAAACTATTTTCGATGCTATTTGTATGAAAATCGATTCACAGTCAGCACCGACTGTTCATGCCTGAAGTGGCTTTTTACATTTAAAACACCTTCTAACCGTCTAGCACGCTGGGCTTTACTTCTCCAAGAACACGACATGGAAATTCAACACAGGGCTGGCCGCGTAAACGCGAACGCGGATGCACTAAGCCGAATCACGATTGGTTCTATCACCGTTTGCACTGTTTCATCTGTGACTATTGACACACCAGATGACGTATTAAAACTACAGTCTAAGGACACTTTTCTAGGACCGATTTGCAACTATTTGCTTCACAAGTCACTACCACCAGACCAGTATGCGCGCCAAATTATAAAACAACAAGCTAAACTCTATGTGTTAACCGATGCACTGTACTACATTTGTAATAGTCCTACAAGACCTAAACTAGCAATACCCGAATGCTTACAACATGACCTACTCACAGATTTTCATGACAGTCCATTGACAAGTGCACACAGAGGTTTTGATAAAACATATCAAGACATAACAAAAAGATACTTTTGGCCGTCTATTCGGCAGGATACTAAAGCTTACTGTAAATCATGTCCTACTTGTTCACAGAAAAAGTCACCGGTGCCAACTATACGCACTCCATTGACCCCAATTCCAATCGAGGGAACCCCCTTTTCACGTTTATGTGTTGATGTGGCTGGCCCACTACCGCAAACTAGCGCAGGCAATGTCTTTATATTAGTCTTCGTAGACAGTTTCACAAAATGGTGTGAAGCTTTTCCCCTAGCCGACACAAAAGCATCGACAATAGCGACGACATTTGTGAACGAGATCGTGGCTAGATACGGTCCACCCAGGTCAATACTCAGCGACAACGCACGCTATTTTACAGCCGAAACCATTCAAGAGATTTGTAAACTAATGGGAACTTTGAAACTGACAAGTACTCCATACAGACCTCAAACCATTGGTCAAACTGAAAGGCAAAATAGAGTCCTAAAAACTATGCTATCTGCTTACTGCTCCACTCAACAAGAAAAATGGGATACATATTTGCCTTTAATTTTATATGCATACCGTTGCTCAACTCACGAAACAACAAAAGAGTCTCCTTACTTTCTCATGTTTGGTCGGGACCCTATTACACCACTCGATCTAGTACTCAAAAAACCAATATCTCCTTATGCTGAGTACGATGACTATTGCAGAGATTTATGCAAGACTCTGCGTGATGTGTGGGGCATTGCTACTAAAGCAATCGAGGCTGCACAACGACATCAAAAACAAAGCTACGATCGTAAGCTAAACATACCTACTTTTGATACAGGTGACAGAGTCTATGTGTACACACCGGTCACTACAAAGGGTGACTCACCTAAACTATCCACCTTTTGGAAGGGACCCTATCGCATTACCAAAATCGACGGCAAGCGACTGACATTAACATGCATTCACAACCCCAATAAAGCACCTATTGAAAGACATGTTGATCACGTTAAACATGCCTATGACTTGTACATACCTAAGTTTCAAGTCACTCAGACACCTACATCCGACTCAAATAATGAAAGGCACAAAAATCTGCGCCGATCAACCCGTAATCGCCTCGCCTAGAACAGTAAAGTAACTACACACTGCCTTACTTCAATACATTCCGTTTCTTTTTCATGTCTTTCTCTGCTATCATACTTTGCTCCTTTCTATTTTTCCATTTCGTTCATTACTCTCGAAATATCCACCATTATGTCTTTGATTATTCACCGCCAGAGACCCCACGCCATAAGCCACGCACTCAGACACACTTGAGACAGCCATAATTTGTCTAAATATCGAAATAAAACATCATTAATTAAAGACGACTCTTGACTAACTCGACGATCAAACAAGCACCTGGTGCAAGCTTGCAAATCTAACAAGCGTCAATAAAATTGCAGGCGCGCGAGTTTGCTTTTAAGATGGTGATAAAGCATTTTATTGGTGCTATAAGCCACCATCAAAGCAGCCGAAGACCTCCAATAAACTAAATACTAAAGTTAAACATCATTTGTTCGTCTGCAAATAACAAATTCGCAGCTGATTTATCATTCAATTTCTCCTACTTTACCGTTCTGCGGTAAACTACCCAGCAGCCTCAGTGTTATACGTGTTAACCCAACCCTGTTGCTTGTACATTCCCTTATTCGTCTGAACATAATTGGTTTTACTAATCTTACAAAACTTTGTTTTTCTCATGGTCAAACTGGATCCTTATAATGTCTTCGAAGTCGACTAATTTCTGTTCTCTTGTGTGTTCTTTAGTGTGACATGTGTCCTAGACTACACTCATCTAAATCTGCCCACCGCCCCTCTATCTACACACTACTTATCATACTATAAATTAAAATGTTCTAAAATTAAAATTGCAAAACTACTTACCTTCCAAAAATCCAAGTGCTAGCAAAAAGCTAGTACTGGCCATTCATTATGCAGTAGAGGCGATCTCGCCTGATTAAAAGTAATTGCGAAAAAAAAAGAACATTTTCGCATTCATTAGTCAATAAAAATAAGACCGTAACCAATCGGCCATTATCATGCGACTACTCAGGTGACCGCGTACAAGTCAAGTCAACACTAATAAATCACCTGACTAGTAAACGTACACGAAGTAATCACCACCTGCTGACAATGACTAACACTGAACCATTCTTTAATAGTAGTCAACTGAGTAATTAAATCGCCCCATTGACTTGCAAGAAATTTGAGATGAAAAATTAATGAAAAATCAAGACTGTCGAAATATTAACACTGACACTACATTTAAACAGTAATAATAGCACTCATTTATTTATTTCAGCTCTACTGCCATTATTATTATTATTATACTGCCTAGTTATAAATGGCATCGTCGGGACCTCATACACCCCCAGGAACCCCTCCGCCGGACGCTGGGGACGATATAATTGATGCTAGTATGCCGGTAGAAGTCTTCAACGGTCCAAACGAAACATTTCCCGACACCGCCAATATCCATTATATTACTGGACCAAGTCACGTGCTGTCAGGCTACCATTTATTTTGGAAAAATATTCAGGTCGGAAGCCTAAGCTTTCAAAACCTGAAGCAGTTGGTGGAATACATTCATTTCACGCAAATGGGGTTCACCGAGGAAGCAGAGCAACTCCGAACAAAAACAAAGACGGCCACGGAAATTGAAAATTTCTTAGCCAGACACCGCCACAAATTCGCTGACCGCAACGGCCCGTGGATCAGTGTCAAAAAGGACATCTGGGTTTCAGCGTGGCAACTTGCTGCTGATATTTTTCCCAGCGTACGCGACACACTGACCACCGGCAAGAGTTTTGTCCTTATTGGGAAAAACATGTTCTGGGCGTCCGGTCTGAGCTCACAGCCTGAAATTCCAAATTGGGACTTCGAGGGCTTTGACATGCATGGTCGCATTCTCGACGACGCTGCTGAACGCATTAGAAAAAATGAACCGCCACTGACTGACATCTACTCGTGGTGCACTGACTCTTCCATTCTCGAAGGGCCACCGAAAACGATTTTATTCATTGGTGACCAAGCCACTAAATACCTTCGGTCATTGGAGTGTGGCCAGGTCATGTCCTCGCCGGGGGCACGCCTTAATACAGTGCCATGGCTGCTGCAAAAGCATGACACGAGCCAGTACTCGCACATCGTCATGGCCGTTGGACAACACGACTTGCAATGGGGAGAATCCCAATGGCAGGAGCATGCCAAAATTGCATGCGACGCCCTCACAGCCAACAAGCACGAACCAACAAAACCGAAGAAAGACAAGCAAGACGAAGAAGAAGCGCCCCCACGACCCCACAACCACACACAACACGACAGCAAACAGAAACAACCAGCAGCCCACCACCGCAAAGACCACACCGCCACCCAACCACCCCCAACACCACCACCACGAACGGACGCCCACCACACGCCACAGAACAACAAACCAAGCACCCACCACCAACCCCAACCACCCTTTTTGGCTGTGTTGGTTTTTCATTAGGACGCGTGGTGACCTGACTGTGTTGACCTGTCTTGTGTTGCTGTGTCAGTGAAAGCTCGGGTTCTGGGTCCGGGTTTTGGGTGTCGTGGCCGATTTTCGTCGAATGGCAGTGTGTTTTTCTGGGACATCCTGCGTGCCGGCAGTGAGTTCAGATTCCCGTGACGAATTTCTGCCAGACGTTCGGGCCAGTGGCTGTTGATAGGGCCGAATGGTCCAAAACGGTTGGACTTCTTGCAGAGGCGAGTAATTTCGTAGCCAATATAATCGTAGAACAGTTTCGAACCCTTAAGGCTGAGACGTGGGTAGTCGTTATTGTTGCGTTTCAAAAATTGGCTTGTTCTGGTTTCGTGCAGTGAAGTCTTAGGGCTGTTACGTAAATAACCCTGGAACTGCGACAAGCATCGTACACATATTTGATCCAGCCGTTCGGCTGACACCGTCGCGCCGGAACTACGGGGGTATGGCCCTACCAGTGGCCTGACTTCTGTGGCTGTGAAGGCGTCGCATGCAATTTTGGCATGCTGCTGCCATTGGGATTCTTCCCATTGCAAGTCGTGTTGTCCAACGGCCATGACGATGTGCGAGTACTGGCTCGTGTCATGCTTTTGCAGCAGCCATGGCACTGTATTAAGGCGTGCCCCCGGCGAGGACATGACCTGGCCACACTCCAATGACCGAAGGTATTTATTTAGTGGCTTGGTCACCAATGAATAAAATCGTTTTCGGTGGTCCTTCGAGAATGGAAGAGTCACTGCACCACGAGTAGATGTCAGTCAGTGGCGGTTAATTTTTTTGAATGCGTTCAGCAGCGTCGTCGAGAATGCGGCCATGCATGTCAAAGCCTTCGAAGTCCCAATTTGGTATTTCAGGCTGTGAGCCCAGACCGGACGCCCAGAACATGTTTTTCCCAATAACGACAAAACTCTTGCCGGTGGTCAGTGTGTCGCGTATGCTGGGGAAAATATCAGCAAGAAGTTGCCACGCTGAAACCCAGATGTCCTTTTTGACACTGATCCACGGGCCGTTGCGGTCAGCGAATTTGTGGCGGTGTCTGGCTAAGAAATTTTCAATTTCCGCGGCCGTCTTCGTTTTTGTTCGGGGCTGCTCTGCTTCCTCCTTGAACCCCATTTGCGTGAAATGAATGTATTCCACCAACTGCTTCAGGTTTTGAAAGCTTAGGCTTCCGACCTGAATATTTTTCCAAAATAAATGGTAGCCGGACAACACGTGACTTGGTCCAGTAATATAATGGATACTGGCGGTGTCGAGAAATGTTTTGTTTAGACCGTTGAAGACTTCTACCGGCATACTAGCATCAATTATATCGTCCCCAGCGTCCGGCGAAGGGGTTCCTGGGGGGGTATGAGGTCCCGACGATGCCATTTATAACTAGGCAGTATTATAGTAATAATAATGGCAGTAGAGCTGAAATAAATAAATGAGTGCTATTATTACTGTTTAAATGTAGTGTCAGTGTTAACATTTCGGCAGTCTTGATTTTTCATTAATTTTTCTTCTCAAATTTCTTACAAGTGAATGGGGCGATTTAATTAGTCAGGTGACTACTATTAAAGAATGGTTCAATGTTAGTAATTGTCAGCAGGTGGTGATTACTTCGTGTACGTTTACTAGTCAGGTAGTTGATTAGTGTTGACTTGACTTGTACGCCGTCACCTGAGTAGTCGGATGATAATGGCCGATTGGTTACGGTCTTATTTTTATTGACTAATGAATGCGAAAATGTTCTTTTTTTCGCAATTACTTTTTATCAGGCGAGATCGCCTCTACTGCATAATGAATGGGCAGTACTAGCTGTTTGCTAGCACTTAGATTTTTGGAAGGTAAGTAGTTTTGCCTTTTTAATTTTAAAACATTAATTTCTGGTATGATAAGTAGTGTGCAGATAGGAGGGCAGTGGGCAGATTTAGATGAGTGTAGTCTAGGACACAAGTCATCAAAGAACACACAAGAGAACAGGAGGTAGTCGAGGCTGGAAGACATTATAAGGATCCAGTTAACCATGAAAAAAACTTTGTAAGACTATAAAAACCAATTATGCTCAGACGAATAAAGGAATGTGCGCGAGCGACAGGGTTGGGTTAACACTTTTTTTTTCCACTGCGACACCGCTACGAACCGTGTACACGCGTGTAATTTTGTACACGCTAAGCTTAGCGTGTACACGGTTAGCGGTCTTTATCCGCGGTTACTTAGCGGTTACAGCGCCTGTACACGTTAAAACACAGTAACCGCGGATCCTATAAGGGGGTTCTCAGAACGGATAGTGTAACCGGTTATCTTTAAACGGATAGTGTAACAACTTCTTCTAAACGGATAATTGTCTCAACGGCTACTTACTAAACAAAAAATATAACCGGTTACACTGTATCCGTTTTCCGACTTAGTGTACCCGTTAAGAAAAATGTTCGTTTTGCTGCTGGATTTATATATTACTTCATATACGCATGTGTGTGCAACCTATATTCTTCAATTCCTATAAAGGCATTTATACCTGACTATTTTGTCCATCCTAGCTTGCTGGGGTCTCAGATCTAAATCGGGTGGTTGGTATCTCCCTTCGTCAATATACTCCCCCTCTGCTTCTTGACGTTTAGTAACCGTGTAACCGGTTAGCAACCGTGTAACCGCTTAGTAACCGTGTACACGGTTAGTAACCGTGTAACCGTTTAGTAACCGTTAGTAACCGTGTAACCGTTTACACGGTTGGTGCTACTGTAAACGGCTACACGGATAATTAGCGTGTACACGCGGATAATTGCAGTAGACGTTAGTTAGCGTGTACACGCGGTTCTTAGCCTTCGAAACTAACCGTGTACACGGATAGTGATTTTGTAACCGTGCCCAGCCCTAGTTAACACGTATAACATTGAGGCTGATCGGTAGTTTACCACAGAATGGTAAAATAGCGGAGAAACTGAATGAGAAATCAGCTGCGAATTTGTTATTTGCTGACTAAACCTTTAATACTAACCATTTTTATCCTGGTCTCCATTTATTTGTGGTCGCCCGTCCATAGTGGTTACTGCACTAATATAAGGCAATCAAGAAACTGAAGATGGAACATAAAGGTTCACACGAAACCTGGTCGCGCTTAAAAAATGAGACGACCGCTGAAGATTGTTGGTAAACAACAATAACTGAGTTAGGGCTCAATGTAGCATGTTGACCCGCCCCTAGTTTCGTAGGATTCTAGAAATCGGACCAATCGCTGCTGTAAACCCATTCTTGTTTACTTTATCCAATGGTCAGTTCCGGTTGTATTACCGGTCTATTATTGCGTTAATTCCGCCCTCAGGAATTGGAAGACTATTTAATGAAATTTTTACGTAGATTGGGTTGTGTTGTGGCGAAAAACACCATCTAAAATTAGTAATTTCGGCGAGACCAAGACTGGTTGAATTCATTGACTTAATAAAGTGATTTGCTGTAAATTGAGTTTGTGTGTGGTTGATGTTAGATAGGGTTAGTGTAGGACAGTAAGTAACCTAAGGCTTCGTCTTCGTCTTGAACTCGTGACCTTTCTTTTACGGTCATTTTGTTGTACAGACCTTCGCTCAGCCTACTGGCCTACTTGATGGCCTTAATTGCCCCCAATTGAATCCTCTTGAGTCCGTTAAGACTCGGTCAGAAAACCCCCCTAGCCTTACTGGTTACATGGCATCCCTGAATTGAAGACAATTAACAGAGCACTTCGTGTGTACGGCAATGTCACAGTCAGAACACAAAACTAACTCTACTGACCGCGATGTACGCCATTTACACAATTTGCTGCGAAGACAAAATGAAACAATTGACCAACATGCACGTCACATACAAACACTGACACAGGCCTTTGTTAACTCAAACTCAACAATAGGTCTTGAGACTATTTCAGTCTCACCGCAACTGGTTGAAAGACGCGCAGGTGTTGATGACTTTTCGCAATGGCTTGATATATTTGAACTATATGCCAACAGCTTACACTGGACTGATGCAGCCAAATGCGAAAATTTGCCGTTATTCTTACGTAACTTTGCACTGGACCAATATATAGACCTGGCTGAGGCAGATAAGGTCAATTACGTCAATTTAAAGATTGCACTGACATCTGCCTTATTGCCAGCCGAAAGTCAGCGAATTTCTGGTCTCATACTGAGAGGCAGACTTAATAAAGGCACCGAAAACCTAGCCACTTACGCACAGGACAATAAAAGACTGGGTCGGGCTGCATTTTCTAACATTGATCAGCCAATTCGTGACCAGCTAATTAAAAAAGCGTTCATTTTAGGCTTATCTGAAGGCATGCGTTTTTGACAAAGACCCAGATACCTTACAGAAAGCGTTCACACTGGCCCAGAAAAAAGAAGCTCAAAGAAGTCTTCTTAGTCGCAGCAGACTACCACTGCCGAATGATAGTTTTCAGTCCAATTTGAAGGACACACTGACAACAATACAACAAACCTTAGAAGAGATAAACAAGCCAGAACAAAAAGTAACTGAGACTCCCACAGACAAGCTGATAAAAGCTTTACAAGTAGCTTTTGTGTCCTCAAGGTCAAAGCAAAATTCAGAGTCTGAAATGAGCAATCACTTTTCTCGACCATGACAAAAAATAGTACAAACAGCGTAATACTAGTAGGTCACCAACATCATACCCAGTTCAAACGCCGAACAAATATCGCTATGAGCGACCACGACAACATGAGCCTTTATATGAAAGCAGGTATAGTTTCTCACCGCCTAGACATAGACATAGATACGTTCGCTTTGAGTGGACTGCCAGAGAGGACCCAATTTGTGCTAATTGCGGAAACTAAGGTCATATTAGAGCATATTGTGACACTTTTAGACACCGGTCACCAACACCAAATGACAAACGGAGTCAGTCTCGTGACAAACAGGATGATAACTACCGACGACATGAGTCGGGATACAAACGTGAACATGATTATCGACCCAGCCGGCAAAGACCACATGACCCAGAAAGAGAGTATCGTTCAAAAACGCCCGAGTACGTAAAACGTAGCGGTCTCATTCAGCTGACTCAGCCAGTAGATCCTCAGCATACAGAAACAAACATAGCGTCGACATACCACAACACATGCCAGTGGAGCCCCCCTGGGTTGGCAAGTCTCGGGTTTGCAACCGAGACCGAGACCGAGACCGAGACCACCCAAACGAGACCTACGAGACCAAGACCACCCCTTGGGGGACCTTTTTTTAAGTTTCAATTTTAAAAATTTGAGATACTTTGAAACGTGAAAAATAAAAAGTAACCATTAGGTTAGGTTGTATGAGTGCATGACTTGCGAAGTTGCGAGAAACTTAACATTGTAAACGACGCAAGCTGGAAAAGATGAGAGTAGGTGATTGACAGCCAGACAATACGATTATTTCTCTGCTATTCTGTAAACTTTTGGTATTTTTTAAAAGTTTCGCACACTTCTTCGCATACCGTGTTTTATGGTGCATTGCACACATATATTGGCACCTTGGCAGGCTGACTCAGGTGCCAGCGTAGAATTGTCCGTGCTAGTGCAGTGGTGTTACTATCAGAAGTTCTAATAGGAGCATTAGCAAGGACCATAAAAGTTTTTCCAGCTGACACAGTTATGTGGCGGGAAGGATTGATGCCTCAGCCACTCTACTATCCATAGCCAAAAAAGCATTTAATTGTGCTTAGGTTTTTTTAGATACCTAATGTTTTGACATGCGTTGAGAGTGTGGGGCTCAAGAAATTCAATTAAATTGCCACCCAATTCGCGCTTCGTAAAGTTGCAGAAGACAGCAAATTTTAGTTACAAATCAGCTACGAAGTTGGCACTATTTGGTAAATGATGGTCAGTATTTTCACTGTTTAACATTATGCTAAAGAGGTTCCACATACAAATGCAATATCGCTAAGTCAGACAACCTATTCTATGTTGCTCAAACTTTAATTAATAGCTTTATGTACAAAGTTTAAACTAAAAGTTAGTTTGCTGGTGAACTGACATTCTTCTGCACCAGACAGTTGTGACCATTTAATGCTTGGTATTCTACTTGACAACTTAAATTTTTAAAAAAATCTTCGTGATCTTAAAAATTTTTGAAAACATCTAGCCTCATCTGAAATACCGAGACCACCCTATGGCAGGTCTCGGTTTTCCAACCGAGACCGAGACCGAGACCGAGACCAGCCTAGTCTCGGGTTTTTTACGAGACCGAGACCGAAACCGAGACTGCCAACGCTAATTGCCCCCGCCAAAACATTTATAACTTCCGCTACTTTACTGAGCTTATTTGAGTTGAGATCCGTCATAGCCAGGTAATTAGTAAAATTGTGGTATTGTCACTGTCCGACAGTAAGTGCCTACGCAACACCCTCAACGTATGCTTTGTATTGTCAGTATTCAGTTAGTACCTAAATTTGAATGAATGAAAGGTAGTGATCGTCGAAAAGCAGAGACAGCTAGGTCCGTCAGAGTGTACTGCAGGATCTGCCGAGAAGTTTCATGGATTGGCCCGACTTCGGCTTCACCTTGGGCAAGGATGTCTGTGATCTCCGCGTGTACCTGGAGCGGGACTTGGACGCAACTGTTATAGTTGTTTGACATCTGACATAAACAATACCAATTAAGTTTACTACATATAATTAATTTTTTAACGTTTTAACTGTTTTACCACCCCTTTCAGTAACTGTTAGCTAATATTAGCTATAATCAGCTAATATTAGCTAACATTTGCTAATATTTAAAAGTTTGAATTCTTTCCAAATTTCTTATTTTTCTCAAATACTTAAGTAAATAATTTGAAAGTTTAATTACCAAAAATGTTATCTAACTCAAATATTACTTAGGGCCAAGCCTTTTAATTTTCTCAAACTAATGTTATCTAAGCTACATGAAGCCTGGGCCAAGCACCAAACGTTTCCAGCCCTTTATCTAAGTTACATAAAACCTGGCCATGCCCAAAATTTTCCTATTCCTAGAACAAACATTGCCTGCGTATTATCCTACGTCAATAGCGTAACTAAACTTTTATCAGTTACGCTTAAGTGAAAATTAAACAATGGTTTTCGCCCTTGTTATTTACCGCCTAGGCGTTACCTACATAAGTAAGTAAACGCAATTAACGTAAATAGAGATAGGGATAGGCTGCCAAGAAGTACAGATAAGACTTTCTTATCTGACTATATAAGACAACTCCCCAGAAAAAATTCATTTGGAACTACTCGGTTACCTGTAACGCTGCCCTTTTTTGCTCCACCACGTGCTCCATTTTTTACCACAACCACAGCCCGAGTCCCCATCTTTTACCACAGCCCCGCCCATCCGTCTCTGTGCCACCAGCCACCACTGCCACTACCAGCCACCACGACCACCACCCACGACCACCAGAAGCCAGCTCCACTATGCCCGCATTCAACGGCCTGATCGTCGTGGCGTTCTTCCAGTCCGTCCAGTTCCGCATGCGCTCCATATCCACGCACGACAGCCTAAGTCCTGAACTCAGGCAGCTGATTTGAGCGTGGCTGCAGAAAGTTCAGGATGCCGCGGACTTCCTAAACAAAATCGGAATAGGGGAGTATGTGGAGCTCGCCCTAGATTAAAGATGAAGTGTTGTAGTGGATTTTTTTAGTTTTTTAGTTTTCTAGGTTTCAACCCCCTTTTTAGCATCATTTGCTGCGCAGCATATTACGCAACTTGTGCCAACAAACTACAGTTACATATTAAAATATTGTTTATAAAAAGCTTACTTGTATTTCATAAAGTAAAATTTTTATAAACAACATTTTAATATGTAATTATAGTTTGTTAGCATAAGTTATGTAATGTGCTGCCCAGCAAATGATGCTAAAAAAGGGTAAACATTTTTAATTAACAATGATGAAGATTCAGTTTAATAATGACGTTTAAGTATTCAAGTAAGTTTAAGTAGTTTTTATTATTTAGTATTGTTTAGGCAGTTTTGTTATTTAATGTAATCAAGACAAGTGAGAGTGAGATAAAAAAATATTTAAAATTGTGTTTAGGCTGGTCATGAAAGTGAAGAAGGCCCTTGCCTATCAATTTCCATACGTGGAAATGGACACGGTCGTCCATGATGCTAGTACACAGGCGGCGGCAAACGACGTGAAAATGAGTATGCGGATATTATTGTGTATTACTCTGAAGCCGTCTGTGTATCAAGCAACCACATATGAATTACCGAAGTATGTTAAATTCTGTTGCATTTTTAGGAATGGAGTGGTTGGTGCTGCGTGGCTTGGCTCCGCATCGCCAGTAATCTACGGCTAGGTAATATTTTTGTGTACGGAAATTGAAAAATGGTCATAGTTTAAAATAATGTTTTAAAACTAGTTAACTTGAACTTTGGTTGTTCTAATAGATTTGTTATTTCAAAATTGTTTTAGTTTATTATGTAGTTGAAGAGATTTAAAACGCTAATTATTTGAGATGTAATGTTTATGTTGAATATTAATATTGTATTAGCTATTAAAATATACTTTTTCATTTTTTTTTCAGAAGCCAAAGACGTCTTACTGCGCTCTCCCCCTCCCCGTTCTCCTGGTCCTAGTCTTCGGTGCCGTACCTGTTTGCCTCCAAATGGTGCTAGCCTTCCTTGTGCCTTCTTGTCTCAGTCTGGTGTTCTCCTTCTTGACTCTGACTTCCTGTTGGTCGGTATGTGTTTTAAGGTCGAATCATACTTAAAACTGTATGCCCATTTCTGTAGAGAAAGGGGCATACAATTTTAAGTATAAATCGACCACCCAAAAGTTGGGGTCTTATGAGCGCTGGCAGCCAAGGGGTGTGATGGCAGGCAGGCAAGGGGGTGAGCGAAGACAGGCGGCGGGAATTTACTTTTTTGTAGAGCATAGGACTTGCGAGGTGCTATTTGATTGTATCTTTTTGCAGTAAAAAATAACTAACACATTTTGTATATTCAATTTCTGATACTGATGTCAAGAAAATTTCATCCAACACTGCGCTTCCAACTTGAAAAAGAGAACAGTTGAATAACAATTTGCCATGCTGATATTTTCTTTTTAATTTCTCAAAAATGTGAAAAGGGGCTTCTTTAAATGAACCTGAAACTAGGAGTACGGGTCCAAAATATTTACATTCCCTCTCAAAATTTGCCGCATACAATTAAATAACAGCGTGAACTGTGATTGGACGGGCTTATTACTTATCTCGACTTATTATTTGTTTTTTCTGTAATGTGAACGCACAAGGCTTTATTTCTTATTTTTTATTTCTTATTACAAGTTCTTATTTCTTATTTCTGCCTATTATTTCTTATTTCAATTTCTTATTTCCTATTTCTTATTTCTTATTTCTGCGTAGTGGGAACCGAGCCTTAACCTAGTGTCTTTAACCGTGTAGGTTTAATTTTGATTCAAACATAAAATTTAGCGCTTTCGTGAGATTTTACTTTTGTTCTACCTCTGTATATGTACAGTTACAGTTTTGTTGTTTTGGTATTTTCACAAAACGAATTTCTTGATGTTGGTGTTAGACTATGTTGTGAAGTAAGATAGGCCCCATAGAGTACTTAAAGGGATTTGCGACAGCTCATCATCGGCCCAGTAGCTCAACGGTAGAGCGCTGGTCTGCAGATCCAGAGATGGGTGGTTCGAATCCCCCCTGGGTCATTCTGATGATGACGGTCGTTCTTTCGGTAAGAATCCCCCTCCTTTTCTTGACATGGCGAGGCTTCCATGCCGAACTCCGAATCTCCGGGTCGTGGTTTGAGTGAGGTAGCGTTGGGCTGTTGGGTGACTAGTCGCACCCCATTAGACTGCGAATGGGCATGGGCAGAGTGGTGGTGAGTATATGGAGGAATGAGATAGCCGGTTGTAGCTTAGCAGTGGAGCCGCTCCTTGTCCCGGCTAGGAGTGTGAGCTTATCAGTCCCTGGCAGTGTTCGCTGATGATGAGGTTAGGGAGCGACTTCGCGACACTGGCCTTATAGAGAATGATAGGGACGGCTCCCGGCGGCACTCCCTCACTCCGGGCTGCCCATAGCTTGTAGTAGCGGTGCACAGCCCAGGGAAACTTCGGGCCGAAGTTTACTAGAAGGGAGGGATGTGAAGCAAAATAGGCCCCATAGAGTACTTAAAGGGATTTACGACAGCTCATCATCGGCCCAGTAGCTCAACGGTAGAGCGCTGGTCTGCAGATCCAGAGATGGGTGGTTCGAATCCCCCCTGGGTCATTTCCATGATGACGCTGTCGTTCTTTCGGTAAGAATCCCCCCTCCCTTTCTTGACAATGTCATGAACATGTTAGTCTGTTGAAAAGAGTCTATTAAGGTGGTAGTTACGTTTTCGACAGTTTTTATAACGTGCTATTACTTCTGATTGACTCAATGAATTTAATAGCTGTCTTTTTCACGTTAAACAACTTGACTGAAACTACACTTTTGCACATTATCTAGCTTAAATCTGTAACAAGCTAGTCAGCAGACACTGTCAAAGTAGTCAAATTTCGTGAATTTTTGCATTTTTCTTGTTTCGTTTGTAAAATAAATGACAGCGTAACTCCAATTAATTTCATTCTTCACACCAACATAGTCAAAAACAGGGTGAATTTTAATGCTAAGTTTGGTGCATTTATATGATGTAGAAAAGAAGTTACGGACCTTTAATTTTGATTTTTTTCGAATTTTAAAAAATATGCAAATTTTTGAATCTAATTTTTTCACAAAATAGAAAAAATTGACACATCAAAAATTGTCTAAAAAACAGGCAAAATAACGCATGAAAAGATTGAAACATCGAGACTTGAGATTTAGTCCACGGAAGTACATTTTTACAGATTTCTGTGAATGAAATTTATGTAACCCAAAACTTATTTATGTAACCCAAAACTTAAGCAAACAAAATTTTTGCAATTTTAGTATACAATAGACACATATGTGTGCCAATTTATCCCAAAATTTTAACAAATTCCTTCTAGTAGTTGTCAAGTTTTGCGGACTTTTGTGTAATGTACTATAGTTCAAAAAGAAATGTTTCATAAATGTGACGTAATCTTAAAAAGTGAAAAGCTAAAGGATAAGATTTGGCATTTAAGTTGAAGGTTTTTGACATGCCCGTGTGTCATTTTTTTATTTTTTCAATAAACGGCCGTTTTGACTAGCTACTACTTTGGCTTAGCTAAACATAAAATTTACGAAAAATTGTCGTAACTGGCTGAAAAATATTTTTTTGTGAAAATTAAAAATGAGTGTTTCAAGCCATTTTAGCAAGCATTTATCTCATAATAAATTACAGTTTCCTAAGTTAATATGCGTACTATAAATTACTGATTGAAAATTAATCGTAAGTTGTCAAGTGTTATTCCTGTAAAACTGTCGAAAACGTTACCACCACCTTAAGTTGGCTAAATTCGTTTTATAAAAGTGAGTCTACATTTGCTTACAGTGATGTTCAGTTTTAAGTAATTGTAATCATGATTCTGGCTATAAATAATATAGCTAGTGTTTGTGACTGGCCGCGAAAGCCGCCGGCCGGCTCTGACCGGCCAGTGGCCGGGCCAACTTCGCCCGGCCGGCCGGCTGTGAACGGCTGGCCGGCCGGCCGGTAAAAGCCGGCCGGCCAAGCCGGCCGGCCGGCCTGCCGGAGCGGCCTAATTTTTGGATAAAACCAGTCCAGAGTGTCATTTTGGCATAAACTTAGCCTGCCGGATTGTTATGCCGGCTTAATTTTGTCAGTCGGTTGAATTTGGTTGGCCGGCCGGTGTTTTTAATTGGCCGGCCGGCCGGCAGATTTTGACCGGCCGGCCGGCCGGCGCCGGCGACTTTTTTCGGCCGGCGACGATTAGGAAAATTCCGGCCGGTCACAAACATTAAATATAGCGTGTTTTTTCTGAGCATTACACCAATATGGCTACTATGGCTGTACTGACAAGTTTTTTTGAGCATGATTTCAGTTTTTGAAATCGTAGTCTCGGTTACTGTTTTACATTTTATGTTGGTTCGGTATCGTTTCAACAATGAGCATAATTTGTAATGTAGCTACGACTTAGCCAAAACAGCCTTTCTGTGGAATCTGCTTACGTGTGTGAGTTTGTGAGCTTTATATAACCGTCCGTCTTGGGGTTTTTGAACTTTGTTTTGGTGTTTAGTAGGCATATTTCTGGTCTATAGCTGAGTTTGCAAAAAACGTAGAAATAGTTACACTTGCTTGTTTTTGAGTATTGGTTTTACTTAAAAGGAAGCAACCATAATTAGCTTTCTGTCGATTCTTTCTTACGTGTGCGAGATTTAGAGCTTTATATAATCGTGTTGTTGTTGTTGTTGTTTTTAACTTTGTTTTGTTGTTTAGTAACCGTTTTGGACTATAGCTGAGTCAGGTCAGGCTCCCCCATCGCTAATTGGTCACGTGCATCTGCGAGTAGGCTACATAGCTTGGGTTAATAAACAGATTACGAATCTAGTGCATATAGAGCATCATGTGTCAACGCGCGTTTATTTTCATTTAAAACTTATAGAAGTATTACATCATTAAAAGGAGCAATTTCTGAGATTTCTGAGACTGGTGTATTGAATGTTCAAATCGGTAGCGCATTACAGAAGTTTCAAAATTGAGCCAATAGCTGAATGCGCAAAGTCTAATTGTGCAGTAAAAAAAATCTGATAGTGTTTGCGACCGGCCGGCCAACCAGATTCAACCGACTGACAAAATTAAGCCAGCAATCCGGCAGGCTAAATTCCACAGAAAGGCTGTTTTGGCTAAGTCGTAGCTACATTACAAATTATGCTCATTGCTGAAACGAAACCGAAACAACATAAAATGTAAACCAGTAACCGAGACTACGATTTCAAAAACTGAAATCATGCTCAAAAAAACTTGTCAGTACAGCCATAGTAGCCATATCGGTATAATCCTCAGAAAAAAAGACGCTATATTATTTACAGCCAAAAACATGATTACAATTACTTAAAACTAAACAACACTGCGAGCAAATGTAGACTATAAAAACTAGAGTTTTTATAAAACGAATTTAGCCAACTTAATAGACTCTTTTCAACAGACTAACATGTTCATGACATAGTCTAACACCAACATCAAGAAAAATCGTTTTGTGAAAATACCAAAAACAACAAAACTGTATATATACAGAGGTATAACAAAATTAAATTCTCACGAAAGCGCTAAATTTTATGTTTGAATCAAAATTGAACCTACACGGTTAAAGACACTAGGTTAAGGCTCGGTTCCCACTACGCAGAAATAAGAAATAAGAAATAGGAAATAAGAAATTGAAATAAGAAATAATAGGCAGAAATAAGAAATAAGAACTTGAAATAAGATATAAAAAATAAGAAATAAAGCCTTGTGCGTTCACATTACAGAAATAATAAATAATAAGTCGAAATAAGAAATAAGCCCGTCCAGTAAGAAAGAAATAAGCCCAGTTCACCCTGTTATTTAATTGTATGTGGCAAATTTTGAGCGGGAATTTAAATATTTTGGACCCGTACTCCTAGTTTCAGGTTCATTTAAAAAAGCCCCTTTTCACATTTTTGAGAATTAAAAGGAAAATGTCAGCATGGCGAATTGTTATTCAACTTTTCTTTTTTTCAAGTTGGAAGCGCAGTGTTGGATAAAATTTTCTTGACATCAGTATCAGAAATTAAATATCTAAAATGTGCTAGTTATTTTTTACTGTTTAAATTTACAGCTAAGTCATTATTTAAAGACAAGAAAAAGACAAGAAAAAGAAGTCTTGCATTTTCTTGAAGAAAAAGAAAAAGAAAGAAATTTATAAATTCTTCTTCCACAAGAAAAATAAAAAGAAAGAAACTGAAAGGAATTTTGGACAGTCAAGTTTCCAGCTGCCAAACCTTACGTAACTTGATTGATTAGTTGTCTGTAAAACTGTTAGTGTGGCTGGATGCCGAGCATCAAATCAACATATGTGACCTTTTAACCTTTATTGACCTCAATCCGCGAATACTAGCTTAGACGTACACCGACAAACTATAGTATGTACTTCAAAACTTATCCACTAGGTTTCATCAATCATTAGCCTTTCAAGAAATCCGACGTTTTTCATTAAGAAAAATAAAAAGAAAGAAATTGCAAGAAATAGATAAAGAAAGAAAATAAAAAGAGAAAGAGAAAGAAAAATTTTCTAAAACAAGAAAGGAAAATTGTCTTTAAATAATGACATAGCTGTACTAAAAACTCAACAAAAATGAACAAACAGTACGTAAAATTTGTATTATTATGCTAAAAAACAATAATATATCCCCAAAAATACGAAATAGTGCTACCGTATACCAAATTTTGACGTACGTACGGCGCATTTTTGAATTAGCCAATCAGCTAAAAAAAAGGCGTGGCTTAGGTTTTCGCGCTCTAACAAACGCCTCTGATTGGCTCATTTCTTATTTCTTTTTTCTTAAGTTAAAATAAATTTAACTTCTTATTTCAGAAATAAGGTTCGCCATTTCTGAAATAATAATAGCTTATTTCGACTTTCTTATTTCTTATTTCTCAGTGGGAATGCCCCTTTATTTCCGAAATAAGCTCTTATTTCTTATTTCGATTTTGTTATTTCTTATTTCTGCCCAGTGGGAACCGGCCCTAAGTGTATGTCTACTTAGTCAAAACACTAAACTAAGCCTAAGTCTAACATTTTGCAAGACAATGCAAAAGTTACTGTTGATCTACTAACACCTGACATACTTTTTGCAAGACGATGCAAAAAGTTACATCCAATCTACTAACACCTGACACTAAACTAAACCTATGCCTGACTTTTTGCACGACGATGCAAAAAGATACAATCAAACAGCACCTCGCAAGTCCTATGCCCTACAAAAAAATAAATTCCCCCCGTCTGTCTTCGCTCACCCCCTTGCCTGCCTGCCATCACACCCCTTGGCTGCCAGGAAGGCACAAGGAGGGCTAGCACCATTTGGAGGCAAACAGGCACGGCACCGATGACTAGGACCAGGAGGACGGGGAGGGGGAGAGCGCAGCAAGACGTCTTTGGCTTCTAAAAATGAAAAAATATATTTTAATAGCTAATACAATATTTATATTCAACATTGACATTACATCTCAAATAATTAGCTTTTTAAATCTCTTCAACTACATAATAAACTAAAACAATTTTGAAATAACAAATCTATTAGAACAACCAAAGTTTAAGTTAAATAGTTTTAAAACATTAATTTAAAGTATGACCATTTTTCAATTTCCGTACACAAAAAATATTACCTAGCCGTAGATTACTGGCGATGCGGAGCCAGGCCACACAGCACCAACCGCTTCATTCCTAAAAATGCAACAGAATTTAACATACTTCGGTATTTTATATGTGGTTGCTTGATACACAGACGGCTTCAGAGTAATATACAATAATATCCGCATACTCATTTTCACGTCGTTTGCCGCCGCCAGTGTACTAGCATCATGGACGACCGTTTCCATTTCCACGTATGGAACTTGATAGGCAAGGGCCTTCTTCACCTTCATGACCAGCCTAAACAAAACTTTAAATGTTTTTTTTATCTCACTCTCACTTGTCTTCATTACATTAAATAACAAAACTGCTTAAACAATATTAAATAATAAAAACTACTTAAACTTACTTGAATACTTAAACGTCATTATTAAACTGAATCTTCATCATTGTGAATTAAAAATGTTTACCCTTTTTTAGCATCATTTGCTGGGCAGCATATTACATAAGTTATGCTAACAAACTATAATTACATATTAAAATATTGTTTATAAAAATTTTACTTTATGAAATACAAGTAAGCTTTTTATAAACAATATTTTAATATGTAACTGTAGTTTGTTGGCAGAAGTTGTGTAATATGCTGCGCAGCAAATGCTGCTAAAAAAGGGGGTTGAAACCTAAAAAAAAAACTAAAAAAACTAAAAAATCTACAACAACACTTCACCTTTAATCTAGAAGCCAGCTCCACATACTTCCCTATTCCGATTTTGTTTAGGAAGTCCGCGGCTTCCTCAACCTTCTGCAGCCACGCTCAAATCAGCTGCCTGAGTTCAGGACTTTGGCTGTCGTGCGTGGATATGGAGCGCAGGCGGAACTGGACGGACTGAAAAAACGCCAAGACAATCAGGCCGTTGAATGCGGGCATAGTGGAGCTGGCTTCTTGTGGTCGTGGCTGGTGGTCGTGGTGGCTGGTAGTGGCATTGGTGGCTGGCGGCACAGAGACGGACGTGCGGGGCTGTGGTAAAAGATGGGGGCTGGGGTTGTGGTTGTGGTAAAAGATGGGGCACGTGGTGGAGCAAAAAAGGGCAGCGTTACAGGTAACTGAGCAGTTCCAAATTAATTTTTTCTGGGGAATTGTCTTATATAGTCAGATAAGAACGTCTTATCTGTAATTCTTGGCAGCCTATTCCTATCTCTATTGACGTTAATTGCGTTTACTTACGTACATATGTAGGTAACGCCTAGGCGGTAAATAACAAGGACGGAAACCATTGTTTAATTTTCACTTAAGCGTAACTGATAAAAGTTTAGTTACGCTATTGACGTAAAATAATACGCAGGCATTGTTTGTTCTAGGGATGGGAAAACTTTGGGCTTGGCCAGGTTTTATGTAACATAGATAAAGGGCTGGGAACGTTTGGTGCTTGCCCAGGCTTCATGTAACTTAGATAACATTAGTTTGAGAAAATTAAAAGGCTTGGCCCTAAGTAATATTTGAGTTAGATAACATTTTTGGTAATTAAACTTTTAAATTATTTAGTAAAGTATTTGAGAAAAATAAGAAATTTGGAAAGAATTCAAACTTTTAAATATTAGCAAATGTTAGCTAATATTAGCTAATTATAGCTAATATTAGCTAACAGTTACTAAATGGGGTGGTAAAACAGTTACGTTAAAAAATTAATTATATGTAGTAAACTTGATTGGTATTGTTTATGTCAGATGTCAAACAACTATAACAGTTGCGTCCGAGTCCTGCTCCAGGTGCACGCTGAGATCACAAACATGCTTGCCCAAGGTAAAGCCGAAGTCGGGCCAATCCATGAAACCCCTCGGCAGATCCTGCAGTACACTCTGACGAACCTAGCTGTCTCTGTTCTTCGACGATCACTACCTTTGATTCACTCAAATTTAGGTACTAACTCAATACTGACAATACAAAGCATACGTTGAGGGTATTGCGTAGGCACTTGCTGACGGTCAGTGACAATACCACAATACTAATTACCTGGCTATGACGGATCTCAACTCAAATAAGCTCAGTGAAGTGGCGGAAGTTAGAAATGTTTTGGCGGGGGCAATCAGCGTTGGCAGTCTTGGTCTCAGCCTCGGTCTTGTAAAAAACCCGAGACTAGGCTGGTCTCGGTCTCGGTTGGAAAACCGAGACCTGCCATAGGGTGGGATTCGGTATTTCAGATGAGGCTAGATGTTTTCAAAAATTTTTAAGATCACGAAGATTTTTTTAAAAATTTAAGTTTTCAAGTAGAATATCAAGCATTAAATGGTCACAACTGTCTGGTGCAGAAGAATGTCAGTTCACCAGCAAACTAACTTTTAGTTTAAACTTTGTACATAAAGTTTTTAAAGTTTGAGCAACATAGAATAGGTTGTCTGACTTAGCGATATTGCATTTGTATGTGGAACCTCTTTAGCATAATGTTGTGAAAGAGCCTTCACGGGTTAAGCTAAACTTTTTGACTGTTATGCGAGAACTCTCTGACTTTGACTGATTCTACTATCGATCACTTCACCTTAGGTTCACTATCAACACAATACGAACAATGCAAAACATATGTTGCGGACAGGGTGTGACGTTTATGTACTGAATGCTTGATACTGCGACAATACAATAGATCACTGACTTTACCTAACTTTCCTGACTATATCGAATCTCTCAACTCAAACTCAACTAGTGGGGTAGCAGAGGTTAGAAATGTTTTTGCGGGGGCTCCACCCTTCGAAAAGGGAACCGAGTAGCTACAGAAGACTAAACTACAGAGATCCGTTTAGGTCACCTAGGATCCTAGTCCAACCTCGTAGTTAGGATCAGTACCTCTGCGTGCTAACTCAGTCGAAATGCTTACGATCGCCGAAACGTACGTAAACACAAATACAGTATGAAAACACTAACTGTACTACCTCCACGGCGATCGTGTTTACCTAGATTCCAATCGATCTCTCACTGATAAAAACACACCCTTCAATTTTGACTAAGTTCTCGCTAATTCTCAATCAACGTGTGGATAACTCAAAGTTTGCCTCTCCTATAGCTTTACTTAAACTTCCACTTGAGCAACAGGTTTCAGGGGATTTGAACTGCTCGGACAAGCTTTTCTGCTCTGCTCGTCGTGATTCGGGGGGGACACCAAGACCGAGGATAACTAGGAACTTACACCCTGTTTCAGATGCCTAGCTCAACGCTGATGCCTGTTTTTTCGGTGTTAGGGGACAACTACGGATCAACTCCGCAAACGCTATCTCAGCAATAAAACTTTCACTTCAACTTTTTGCCTAAGACTTGAAACTCTACTTAACACTCGAAATTGTATGTGATTTGTGTAAGATTACGTATTCCTGAAAGAGATAGCACAATACACCTAACAATCAATCGTAGCTACGAACTGCAACCTAAATAACGCGCGTAATAGACAATGATACTCTTTGGACTTCGGAAACCGCTAAGGAGACGACACAACGAACTGACACAGACACACGGTAATCGACCAGAAAACAGCCTACTCTGGAATCGGCACTCTTCTAGCCTGACCCTGTCTAGGCTAGATCACTCCACGGCTCTGGTCTACTGGTCTCAACTCAATGGCTCAACAGGTCTACTGGCTATCCTACAACTGATCTGTCCTATAGGGTCAGCCTAGGAATTACAACTATAAAGCTAAGGACAGTGGGGGGAGTAACTAACAGGATAAGTCCTGGTTGGTGAGCTGGATCCGGACGCGGAAGGATTGGCGGGAACTGCACGCGACCCGGGAGAACAGGAGATGGAGGCACCGACGGCTGGTTGGCGGACGGCGGCTCAGGCAGCGGGCTCTGGGGCTCGACCTTCACGGCGAATACGGCGGGCAGCACGGACTCGGGGGAGCACGGACGCGGGACGGTCAGGATGGCGGACTGGAGAGACGGCACGGACGCGACGGGGACGACCGGGGGGCAAGGGCGCTACGGAGCGCGAGCGACGGGGGACTGGGACACGGACGGACGGACGGACGGACAGCGACTGGACCGGGCGCACGGGCGCACGGCAACACAGGGGGAACGCGAACGGACAGGCGGGCCGAGCGGAAATACGCGCGGCGGACAGGGGGGCACGGTCACGAGCAACACGGGGGAGCCGGACGGCTAGGGGGCACAGGCGGACAAATGCGCTGAATGGCACGTGGCAAAATAAAGGCCCTAATGGGCGCTAAAAAGGAAATGAGCCGGTACGGGCGCCTCTGGCGCTGAATAGAGTCAAGAATGGAGTCGGACACACTTTAGGGGGCACTCGTTTATTTGATGCCGAGACAAGGTTAGATTTACAAAGGACAGGGGGGGCAGTAAAGGTACAAAGCAGGCGGAGGGTAAAGAGAGAGCGGGAGGAAATACGGCCTTACTCGACCACGGCTAACTATCCGACTGTACAGTACCAAGTTCCTCTATCCGACTGACTTAGCTACTATTTGGGGGGGCGGCTATTTTCTTTGAGGTGCTTTGTCAGGATCTCCCAATCCCGAAACTAACCAATGAGATTCGGCCGGCCATTCTTAGGCCCGCCTACCTACACTTTCGTAAAAATCCACTTGAAGGCTGGGGGGTCGAGGGCTGCTGGCCTTCACACCTCGAAGATAATTCCCTTTTAATGGCCCTTGATTCCTGGTGGGCCCAGATATCATAAATTTCTGCTCGCTGCTGTAGGCCGACCAGGTAACTTAAACACTTGAGTTACGATATTATGACAAAATTGGGAAAAACATGAACCATGAAATGAAGAAGGAGAGAAAGGAGGGAAATAGGGGGGAAAGGGAAAAATGTGACTAAAAACCAAGTTATTACTTAACCACTTCATTAACAGTACGTATTACTAAATTCTATACTTCATTACATACTGTGTGAACTTAAGACTTAGTTGCCATACTTAATCATTGTGCATTATGGGCTGCACATCCATTCAAAACTTGATGTGTGCAACTACCGTAATCCTTCAGTTAAAATTGCAATTCTTAACTACAATTTTAGGCTCTTTTTTTACCCGACATACAAGCACGTACGTTCACAAAAACAGTTCAAAAAAGAGTTCATAGAGTCCTGCTGAAAACACTGATTAAAAGTATACCAAACATTACTATAGAATTATTACAAATTATCAATTAAGAATGCATTACAATTACGTTACGATTCGGTCGTCTTTCAGCTCACTTCTACTGTTAACCTTGACTCAAACCTCTGATATAACTTCGAATAACCTTAGCTATGCTTTACCTTTCAGCTTCAAACTTCGCGTATTAATTTTCCACTTATTAATCTAACATTCCGTATATTTCATGACGCGTAAAACTAACTAATTACTTGAAAAAATTAGTTAATTACTGCTTTTCACTTCCAGCCAGCTCGCCAATATCTGGGCTAATGCTTTGGCTTAGTCCAGATATTGTTTACAAACAACTATCCGGCTAGCTTCTATATTCTCAGGGGGGGCTTACAAATCATCGTTTAAATCTCGGTAATTATTTACTAATTACGGACGACCCACAGACAATACGGACATAAAACAATACCAATAATTATTAGGAATACAGGGGCAATAATTACGACAAACGGCTTCAATTATAGACAAGGAGCAAAAGGGAAAGGGGACGGATACTGGCTTAGGACATTATTACTTATTATTCATACTTTCTTCTGTATTATATTCGCACTACACTTCAGGGGGGAACTAAGGACTTCAATAACTGACGATTAACTAAATCAGGCGCTCTCGTACGGACATAGGGGGAGAATTGGGGTTTAGGGAAATATGCAAAACGGGGATTCCGCCTGAGAGTGTGGCCTCATTCTGCGCCACGTCTGATCGCTAAACTACGTACTCAAATCGACCAGTAGCTCACTTCTTGCAGCTACAACCAAAACGGGACAAAACCTGTATCAATCAGGGGGCTCGTTAACCCTGTTTTATTACAATGTTAAACAGTGAAAATACTGACCATCATTTACCAAATAGTGCTAAATTCGTAGCTGATTTGTAACTAAAATTTGCTGTCTTCTGCAACTTTACGAACCGCGAATTGGGTGGCAGTTTAATTGAATTTCTTAAGCCCCAACCTCTCAACGCATGTCAAAACATTAAGTATCTAAAAAAACCTAAGCACAATTAAATGCTTTTTGGGCTATGGATAGTGGAGTGGTTGGGGCATCAATCCTTCCCGCCACATAACTGTGTCAGCTGGAGAAACTTTTATGGTCCTTGATAATGCTCCTATTAGAACTTCTGATAGTAACACCACTGCACTAGCACGGACGATTCTACGCTGGCACCTGAGTCAGCCTGACAAAGTGCCAATATATGTGTGCAATGCACCATAAAACATGGTATGCGATAAAGTGTGCGAAACTTTTAAAAAATACCAAAAGTTTGCAGAATAGCAGAAAAATAATCGTATTGTCTGGCTGTCAATCACCTACTCTCATGTTTGCCAGCTTGCGTCGTTTACAATGTTAAGTTTCTCGCAACTTCGCAAGTCATGCACTCATACAACCTAACCTAATGGTTACTTTTTATTTTTCACGTTTCAAAGTATCTCAAATTTTTAAAATTGAAACTTGAAAAAAGGTCCCCCAAGGGGTGGTCTCGGTCTCGTAGGTCTCGTTTGGGTGGTCTCGGTCTGGGTCTCGGTCTCGGTTGCAAACCCGAGACTTGCCAACCCAGGGGGGCTCCACTGGCATGTGTTGTAGTGTTTGTTTCTGTATGCTGAGGATCTACTGGCTGAGTCAGCTGAATTAATCTCTTCTAAGGTTTGTTGTATTGTTGTCAGTGTGTCCTTCAAATTGGACTGAAAACTATCATTTGGCAGTGGTAGTCTGCTGCGGCTAAGAAGACTTCCCTGAGCTTCTTTTTTCTGGGCCAGTGGGAACGCTTTCTCTAAGGTATCTGGGTCTTTGTCTAAAACGTATGCCTTCAGATGAGCCTAAAATGAACGCTTTTTTAATTAGATGGTCACGAACTGGCTGATCGGCGAATGTTAGAAAATGCAGCCCGACCTAGTCTTTTATTGTTCTGTGCGTAAGTGGCTAGGTTTTTGGTGCCTTTATTAAGTCTGCCTCTCAGTATGAGACCTGAAATTTGCTGACTTTCGGCTGGCAATAAGGCAGATGTCAGTGCAATCTTCAAATTGACGTAATTGACCTTATCTGCCTCAGCCAGGTCTATATATTGGTCCAGTGCAAAGTTACGTAAGAATAACGGCAAATTTTTGCATTTGGCTGCATCAGTCCAGTGTAAGCTGTTGGCATATAGTTCAAATATATCAAGCCATTCCAAAAAGTCATCAATACCTGCGCGTTTTTCAACCAGTTGCGGTGAGACTGAAGTTGTCTCAAGACCTATTGTTGAGTTTGAGTTAACAAAGGCCTGTGTCAGTGTTTGTATGTGACGTGCATGTTGGTAAATTGTTTCATTCTGTCTTTGCAGCAAATTGTGTAAATGGCGTACATCGCGGCCAGTAGGGTTAGTGTTGTGTTCTAACTGTGACATTGCCGTACACACGAAATGCTCTGTTAACTGTCTCAAATTCAGGGATGCCATGTAACCAGTAAGGCTGAGGGGTTTTCTGAATGAGACTTAACGGACTCAAGAGGGCCAATTAAGGGACAATTACTTCAATTGGGGACAATTAAGGCCATCAAGAGGCCAGAAGACTGAGCGAAGGTCTGTACAACAAAATGACCGTAGAAGAAAGGTCATGAGTTCAAGACGAAGGAGAAGCCTTAGGTTACTTACTGTCCCAAAGTCCACTTCACACCGCTCACGGCCAAACCGACAGACACTCATCCACAACTTCACGACAACTGACTAATTCGAACTTGGCGTAGATGACATGTGGCGCTAGCTTAGTAACAGTTGTGGGTGGGTATAAAATTTCAGTAATTTATGAACAAAGGGTCATATTTTATTGGCCCAGTTTTATTAGATTTTATGAGCAAGTAAAACTCTCAGCTTACATACCGTAGTCCAGGTTTAGTCATTAAGGGGGTTACCGAGAACGTCCCCGTTACACTGAGTAGTAGGGCAAAAAAGTTAACCCATTTTTAGTTCAGTTAAAGTTAAGGTTAGGCAAAAGGCCTAGTTTTAATTAGAGGTAATGTTAAAGTCAGACCACTAACTTTTTCTAAAGTTATAGTTAAAGTTAAAGTTTGATCTCTTTTTTCTTTAAAGTTGAAGTTAAAGTATGAAGACTAACTTTTTTAAAAGTTAATGTTAAGGTGGCGCTCCTGAAATGTGACTTTTCGAAAAACGACAGTTTGTGGCCAATTACAATACACAATGGCAAGCCGGTGTAAAAGTATGCCTACTGTAAATACAAAAAATGAAGTTGATTGATACAAGTTAGCATTTACTGTAGACCACAAGGTGAGTGGAACTTCGTCTTGCGATTTCTCTTCGCAAATAAGTAGCTGTTGCACAATCAATAGCTCATTTTGCTGGCCTCAACGTGATCGAGCGGTCGCAAAAAGTCATTTTGATGAATATTATTGATATATTGAAAAACATCAAAATCACGATTTCCGAAAAACGTAAATTTAACTGAAATTCTCAAATAGTATCGATAGTAAAAATACTCAAATAGTATCAAATAGTAAACTTATAAGTATAAGCAGTAGCCTACACTAGTTGGTATCCTGCTCCTTCAATTCAAGAGCCATTATCTTTATGGAACACCTCTGCTCAACTTTTGGACCACCAACATGACACTTTGGTTCCTGTAGAAAATTTAATTGGATCTCAAATTGTCGTGTGCAAAAAAAACAACCGACTCTATTCACTGAGTTTTGTTTAAATTTTTTAAGTTCCTTCTGATATTAAAATAAACATGTCTTATTGTTTTTAAAATGATACCTACGTCGTCGGACTATTAAAGTTTATAGATGTAACAAAGTGCTTGATCAAGGCTTCTATTTGGATGAAACTAACGATGAATATTATAATGACACTACGACATGTAAATATCTACACATATCACAATTGCTTTAATGCCTATTTACAAAAGTAGTACACTAGAATTAAAAATAACAAAGGTATAAAATAAACCAGGTCATTTAAACATTCACATGTTTACATTTGCTTATCGGTCAATAAAAAAATCGGTGCTGGTGGTCGAGGTTGCAATTGCTCGGCTTTTAACTTATAAACTTGTCAGTTAAAGCGGAAAAGCAAACACAGCAAAACCACGTAGCTATATTTTGAAATTAAATTGAGTAAAATAAAGAAATGACAGAGTAATCAAAGTCCCTATTTTTTTGAAAACAGTTACACATTTTTAATTAAACTTAAAAAAATTTCTGTAATCCATAAAATATTAAAAAAATTTGAGTTTTTTTGTTGCAAAATTGTGTTAATTTTTTTATTTTGAACATATTACATGCAATTTTTCAGATTCCCACACCCGAAAAACTTAACATTTATCTAAAAATGAAAGCAAAACGCACTAAACATCTGTACATCATCCAAAGTTAACAGAAATTTTTGCCAATATCACAAAAAGGTCAAGGAATCAATTATTGTCAAAAAAACATTTACCAGACTTTCAGTCTTTCACAAAAATAATGAAGCTATATTGTATAAAAATTGGAAAGGAAAAGACAGAAACATTGTCTGAAATCTATGTACAGTTAAAAATTGTGGTTTACGCACTATGGTTAATCTTTGGTAGCAATGCAACAAAAATGCAAGCCAAGCAGTCAGCTGCAGTAACTTCATCGTTATTTTGACTTTCGTCAAAAACTTAAAAAAAACTTAAAAAACAAAATTGTATGTGCAAAATTATATTAAGGCGATTCGTTTTGTAAATTTTTGTATTAATTATTACATTATTATTACCATCTTTAAAACTATCCTATTTTTTGTGATAATTATAATAATATGGTGAGGTGGCTCTGGAAGGGTTGGCGTTGATGTTCTAAACATGAAATAAGCTTACATTATGATGGACGTGGCCCGGTTCTCTAGTTCCAGGTCAATAAAGTTGGAGTTATTTTATTGTCAAAAATAATCTTACGTTTTTCGGCACATAAGTCAGCGGTAACCTATAGTTTTTATGGTGTCAAATGAAAGCTGTTCTTATATCCTAACTGATGCCGAAAACTAGAACTTTTTACCAGCTAGCTAAAAAAAGTTATGGCGTAAAAAGTTTTTACGTAAACTGAGTATTTTTAAAAATGTTACGTAACGTCCGTGTTACCATTGATATAACAAAAGAAACGCTTCCATGAAGTCATTCATACAATTGTGATCCTTACACAAAACAGTTTTTACTCCATCAGTGACCATGGAGCCGGCCATATGGGTCTAAATCTGAAATTTATTCTATTCAAAAATTTTATTTTGCATTTTTCTGTATATAAGTCAGCGTTAACGTATAGCTTTTTTGGTATCAAATAAAAGCCCATAGTCTGCACTATCTAATAGTGAAAACTAGAACCTTTTACGTGGTCCCTGGAAAAAGTTATTGCGTAAAGTTCTTTTTAGAAATCATTTTGTTCGAAAAAATTCCTCCGCGACTACTCACACCATATGCGTATTGACCGGAAAATGCGTTCGGAAAAATTGAAACCGTTATAACTTGCTTCAACGTTGACGTAGAAACATGAAATTGACGGCATTCTGCTCAGAACTTTAGGCGCTTTCGAATGACACCTTACTTGACGTTGACGGACGCCACGTTAAATCAGCGTTTAACAATTAATTAATACGGAACATTGGTTGGTTTTTACGTCATCGTGCGACCTATCAATCGATAGCTCTTGACAAGCGCTAGCATTTAAAAAAAATTTCACGTCGATACCACAACCGTATAAAAAGTTATAGCTCCTGGAATTTTTCCCTTTTGTTGACTACCTGTAATCACCTCATATGCGATCAAATCGCATTGCAAGTCAACTTTGACTCAAGTTTGAATTTTGAAATTTTTTCCAAACAAGTTTTATTGTTAACAACTGCGTGACTTCACTTTGTAGATCTAGTCTAACTAGTCTAAACTAGACGCACTAGACTTGTATGAACTATACTAAAAATAGTGATAATGTGAATTTCGAGACGATATTTCACAGATGTGAGGTATAACGTAAGCTAAGCGGAATAACAACCAAATTTTTTTGAAAAAACGCTTGTGGGGCTCGCAATACCGGTTTCCGAATAGAGAACGGGCGGGCGGTTTTGCCTTTCCTGAACATAAGATTCCCTTGTGACATAGCAAAATGTATAAAAAATTACCTTGACTTTATTGAAGATAGTGTTGTGGTGATCATTCCAAATTGTACGGAATTATGGGCGATTTCTTTGAAATTTACCTTACTTTTGTTCCATTTTTCTTCTTTGCCTCGATAGTATCGTTCCATAAAATCACCTCATTTTTACTATCGGAGGCAGAAGTAACAATGGAACAAAAGTAAGCATTTAAAGTTGTTGGTTTGCTCGCTGGCTTGACGAGAAAAATTTCAGAGAGGGAGTAAATCGAAGTTTATTTGTAATCGAGTTAAAGTATTAAAAGTATTAAAGTATGGCATTATGGCAGTGTATTTAATTTTTAGGCAAAAAACTTGGTACTGTTTATCCGCTATACATATATACATATATATACATCAGAAGTTTATCGTAGATTACTTTCTCAACACTTTACCCGATAAAATTAATCTAACTTAGAATGGTCGACCTAGTCTAAACTAGACGCACTAGACTTGTAATAAATAATAATAATAATAATTCAATTAAATAAAAACATTGCATCAAAATGAAAATTTCGAAAACAACATTATTTTCTTGATTATTACTTGTTAAAACCAATACAAAAACTGCCGAAAAGTTCATAAAATTATTACAAACTGTGAGTACAAGCTACATTTTAGCCTAATAATTAAAGGAAAATTGGCTAAAATGTTGGTGAAATTTTTAAGAAAATTGTAAGAAAATTTGTTGAAAATTTGATGATAATTACAGTAGATGATATTTTATGGAAATTTGTGTAAAATTCTTGAGAAAATTGTTTAATAATTTGTTGAAAATTTGCTGATAATTGGATGATATTTTTGTGAAATGTGAGTGAAATTCGTGAGAAAACGATAAGATAACTCGTTGAAAATTTGCTGATACGTTGGTGATGTTTGATCAAAATTTGGATGAAATTTGTAAGAAAATTGACAGATAATTAGTCGAAAAATGGTCAATAAGTTCGGGTTATTGGTCAAAATTGTGGGTGATCTTAGCATGAACGCTGCAAGTTGTAAGTTTTGCAAATAAGATCTTATAATTTTCTTGCAATTATCTTGCTGTTTTCGGGGGTTTGGGTTTCCTGTGCACATTTCAGGAGCGCCACCTTAAAGTAATACCCCTAACTTTTTTAGATTAAGGTGGTACTAACGAATGTGCAGTGTTTTTCAACAGGCTAGTATTCAGTGAATAATTAACTTTAAAGGAACTTGCTCATATCGTTGAAAAGCGCTATTTCTCTTCTACAACTGTGTGAAGTTTCATTGCATAAGTACAAGTATATTTTATGTGACACTTGATATAAGCAGGCCAATTTGACCAATTTGAGCACTTTCAAATTTGGCCACTTTTTGACGAGTTTAAGGGGGCGCTCCGGGAATCGGGGGTTACATCGAAGACTAGCAAAAAAATTGGCAAATGTCAAACTTTACTATACATATATGTACTATGGCACAAAAGAACACTAGAGGCAAAATTTCAAATCATGTGATCATGTCACGTGAGTCCCAGAGCACCAAACGTGAGTGGATTTTCGGCAAACGATAACTCTGCTTATACTTTACGTATAGTCACACTTTATATACCAACATGTAACTTATGTGATTCTCTAGTTGAACATTATCTTGGTTTTTAACATTTATGTCAGGTTTGGATAAAAAATGTCATTATGTGTTTTCGAAGTCGAACTCTGAGCAATAAAATTCATATAAAAAATTTTCTAAGTTTTATTTTAAAAAACTAAAAAACTGTTCAACTGCACAGAGCCTAAGGCTATAATTGTACAAAATTTTGTAGAAAAATTTCTTACCAGCATTTTATAATCAAATGCCGAAGAATTGGTTTTGTATTCACACAGCCTATATTTGAGTCTGCTGCTTCTGAAAATGATTTCTTGTGCAATTTTTCTACACAGAACGCAATAAAATTGTTTTAATTTTTCACTACGACTAATAAAATCTACCTACCGTCTGTTTGCAAAACCTCAAAAAGCGTTGATGCACTGGCTTACTTGCTGAATTTGTGAAAAAGTTGAATAAAATCAGTAAATTGATTTAGTAAATTTAATTTAAAATCAGTAAATCAGTAACCAATTTTTTCCAAATTTTTTGATATGGAGATATGCACGTCAAAACATCAGAAATAGTATTTTGGGCAACTTTCCTTCAAGAATGATAGTTCATTTTGGCTGTTTTTAAAAAATACGGCCCAAATCCTTGATTCCCGGAGCGCCCCCTTAAACAACAAAAACATGGCATAAGTAATTAAAAATAAATTATCTAGACCCTAAATGCACGATTTTAGGATCCGTCAATTATTAAATTAAATATAAGCTTTTAAAGTCAAAAGTTACTATTCACACTGAACTTTGGGGTTCTATATCTACGCAAAAATATGAGCAATCTAAAAAAATTTTCATTTTGGGTCTAGAAATTTTGCAAAAGTTTAATAATGATCATTTTTGTGCTTATGCGTTGTGCATGCGCTTAGAAAAGTGGCCAGAACTGTTAAATTTTTATTCTCCTGTTGTGTAGTTTGGCTTGTTGGCTTAGCTTGCTCCTAAAAATTTTTCACACGATCCCGCCAACTAAATTTGCCATTATGTGTATATGAGGGGGGCAGCTGGTGCCTACCAGACGTGAGCACTAAGTCCCATAAAAATTATGCTCACAGGTCCCCCTGTTACGCTCTTGTACCGTAGCGACAGGGTTCTTATTTTTTTAGTTTTTTTTTTGTATTATATAATGCATGATATTATACTTCGTTGGCTGCTTGCACTTTATTAAAACTCACTCTCGCCTGAAATTGCATGCTTGCACTGAGCCCTGTCCTGCATACGGTCCAAGAGTAAGCAGAAGGCCAGCGTAGGGGCACAATAACACATGTTTTAGGAGCTTGCTTAACCGCTTTTGTTTCAGTTCCTGTGGTGAGTGTCCTTTGCTTGTTGGTATAGTATGCAGTAAAGTAGCTTGGCCGTTTGCCCTTAATTATCAGTCCTCTCCCTCTGGTATGTGGTGTAGGCTACGCATGTATATGTAAACTCTAATGTTGCATGCTCATATAGCTCTTTCTTGATACTTTGCTGGTTTTTCGCTTTGGCTTGCTAGTTTTAGGCAAAGCGGATTGACTAGCGACATTCGTGACAAATGTACTTGGACACGGCGTTAAAAACATGAAACGTCATCATTTGGTAACTTTACCAGAAAATAAAGTAAGCTTCTTCGGTTTTTTGGTCGGTGTAGGCGCGATAATTGCGCCTGAACTCTAGAATTATAATATATATAAATATATATCAAAATATCGAAATTGTATAAAACAAAATAGACACAATCTGGTGCTCGCTTCTTAGTTACCTTTTTGCATGAGCGCTAATTATATAATGCTTGGTGATGGCTTGCTTGTGGGGGGCGGGCTGTTGTAGTCTGTGGCTGTTTTTTTTAACATCAGCTGACCCAGTGGCATATTTTTTGCTTTGTTATATATATATCTATTATGTATTTTCTTGCAGGTACCAAAAAAACACAACACTTAGGTTTCTTTTTCATTTTTAAAATTTGTCCATGTAAGCGGCAGCAACGGTCTTGGGTGTGTGCCTTCGGGTATTCGGGGAAACCTCTAAATTACCAGGGCAGCGCAAAAAAAAATTGATATTCACCACCTTAAACACTTCAAATTGCAGAACAAATGCCAGCCAAGACATATATTGCACATTAACTACCGTCATGTATGACGGATGATTTTCTCGGCGCTAGCCCTGGGGAGGTCGAGACCAACCGACTAGGGGATAAATTATCTCCTCTCGGTCCCCTGTCACCTGCCTAGGGCTGCGTGCACTTCAATAGCAAACACTAGATAAAAAATAACATGCTGCCACGTGCGCGTTGCTCTCCTGCTCCGGGCTTGCCCCAGGACAGGCTGACTAAACGAAACTCGCAGAGGGTATCAATGTCAGGGGCACTCGTTGAAAAAAAAAAAATGTGTATATGAATCAATTTTAAAGAGACTTTATTTAAAAAAATGCCGGTTGAATCAACTAATTTTTTTAAAAAATTTAAAAAAACTGCACATTCGTTAGTACCACCTAAAGTTAGATCAAGAAACTTGTTAAAATGAACTTAAACAGGCGCGGGTCCAGAAATTTTCAAAGGGGGGGGGGCCCTACCTCGGGTGACGACCGGGGGGGGGGGGGGTAGCGAGCGATCAATCTCATGTAAAAATTTTTGAGGCCATTTTAGCGTGTTGAAATGCTGGAAGTTACAGGGAATTTCTTGGTCGCGGGGATCTGGGGATACGGCAGGCCCCAGAAGCTGAAGCTTTTTTAGAATTTTTAAATACAATTTGCATTGAAAATGTAAATTTAAGCTGCACTTGTGGAGAAACGAGTGCATATGCGGCGGTCTGGGGGCGGCAGCCCCCAGAAGCTAGAGCTTTTTCAGAATTTTCAAATACAATTTGCATTGAAAATGTAAATTTAAGCTACACTTGTCGAGAAACCAGTGCATATGCGGCGGTCTGGGGGCCGCAGCCCCCAGAAGCTAGAGTTTTTTTACAATTTTGAAATACAATTTGCATTGAAAATGTAAATTTAAATTCCATTTGTCGAGAAACTAGTGCATGTGCGGGGGTCTGGGGGCGTCAGCCCCCAGAAGCTACAGCTTTTTTCGAATTTTCAAATACAATTTGCATTGAAAATGTAAATTTAAGCTACACTTGTCGAGAAACCAGTGCATATGCGGCGGTCTGGGGGCGGCAGCCCCCAGAAGCTAGAGTTTTTTTAGAATTTTGAAATACAATTATTATAAAAATGCCCTTTCACCAAGGGCAGCAGTGTCAGTAGAATAGGAAAGTTGGCTGATCTTATAGCGGAAAAATGCTAATAAGCTTGTCAAACACCCGGGACAAGTTTTGCAGCCGAATAGGGAAACTCAGCTTGCTAAATGAAGCGGACAAGAGTTGCGTTAGAATAGCAGTCGCCCGACACGTTAGTGCTTTCTGCACCCTATTCGCGCGAATAATTAGGAAAAACATTTTTCACGCCTACTAGCACTCAGGACTTAGGGTCAGGTCCAGGTGTATACATTATAACAAGGGCGTACCCAGGGGGGGAATGGGGGGAATCCCCCCCCCCCGAAATTTTTTTCTGGGTACGCCACTGCATTATAAAGTATTAATACTGCATGTGCGGGGGTCTGGGGCGGCAGCCCCCAGACGCTTGAGCTTTTTTAGAATTTTCAAATACAATTTGCATTGAAAATGTAAATTTAAGCTACACTTGTCGAGAAACCAATGCATTATGCGGGGGTCTGGGGGCGGTAGCCCGCAGAAGCTGGAGCTTTTTTTAAATTTTGATATAAAATGCGCCTTGAAAAAGCAATTTTAGGAACCTTTGGAGGAAACTAAAGTGATTGCGGCGGTTAACGTTTGGTCGCTGCCAGAAGCCAGAGCTAAAAATGTGCACTAAATAAAAAGTTTCTTAGCAGCTCTTTTTGTGCAGCTCTTTCTGTGCAATTTTGCTATTGGTTGCAATTTTTTCAATCCTAACGCAAAACATAATTTTCAGTTTTTTAGTTCAGTTCAAGAGTTGCAGGGGCCTGAGGCCCCCAGAAAAAATATTGAAGAAACTTTCGATTGTTTGGCCGCATTTGGTGGACGCAAACGAAAATTTTTTTGGCCGGCCATAAAAACCAAAGGGGAAACCCTCGTGTACAAATTAAGTCAGAAAAAAATTTCGGGGGACAAGGGACCCTCGAAAAAAAAATTTTGTAAATCAGTGTAAATTTGTGTTACATATATATACTGCTTGGAACGTAGAGAAATTTATTACTACTCGCCTTAGCAGCAAAACGATGCATTACGTGTGTATTAAGGTGGCACTCCTGAAATGTGGGTTTTGGTCATTATTTTGAAAACGCGCAAAAATAAACATGCATCGTAAGAACAAAAGTTGATCAGAAGTGAATTTCCTTCAATTTGATGTACATATCACATAAAAAATTTTTTGAACTTTTTTGAGCAAATTTCGTCATTAAAAATAGATTTTCACGGAAATGCCTTCACAAGCCAGTGCATTTACACGTATGTAATGAATTTGAAAGGCTGAAAAACACTAGCAGTAGTGTTTTACTGAAACGTAATTAAAAATTTTTGGTGTTTTATTGAGTGTGGTATACTTTTTTTGTGAACTAACGCAATAGTTTCTGCATGAGACAGAAATATAGTGCGTGTGAATACAAACGCAAATTTTCGGCTTGCGATTTTAAAAAATTGGCTCAACGAAAAAAATTAAAATTTGGCACATAAATGCACCTTGTCATCTTCGAGCGGTCGCAAAAGTTGATTTTTGGTAAATCGATAGTATCTAAAAAATTTAACCAAATTTATGTTTTTCAAAAATCGCGATTTTAGTGTTTTTCGATATATCAATCATATTCATCAAAAATGACTTTTTGCGACCGCTCGACCACGTTGAGGCGAGCAAAATGAGCTATGGATTGTGCAACAGCTACTTACTTGCGAAGAGAAATCGCAAGCCGAAATTCCACTCACGTTTGGTCTACAGTGAATGCTAATTTGTATCAATCAACTTCATTTTTTGTATTTAGGCATACTTTTACACCAGCTTGCCATTGTGTATCTAAAATTGGCCCCAAACTGCCGTTTTTTGAAAAGTCACATTTCAGGAGCGCCACCTTAAGCTAACCAATTGCATTACAATAGGCGGGGCACAATGCAGCCATATATGCACATGCATAAACCTTTACGACAGATGATAAGAATTAGAACTACTGTAACTATAAAGTTCTGGGGGTCTGGGGGCGACAGCCCCCAGGAAATTTTTTGGATATTTGCGCCAAATTTGATGAATTGGGAACGTATCGGAAAATTTTTTGAGGGGGCCCTCTTTGCCAAAGGGGGGGGGGGGCCCAAACCCAAAGAGGGGGGGGGGGCGGGGCCCCCGGGCCCCCCCCCAGGATCCGCCACTGAACATAAAATTCAAAATTTTATATTTTTTTGCGCAACAGATGGCGGGTTAAGCACTTGATCCATGGCGGGTTAAATGCAGTTGGGGGGGGGAATAGTGGACCTATTTTTTTGAGTAGAGCACCTTGGGGGAAGCATTTTTGCTTCAAGAACCCCTATTTCATTTTTTGGATTTTCTGAGATACGACCCCCCAAAATCTGAACCCTCAGTGAGGGACGTTTTCGCAATTTTTTTCCGAAGCTCTTGTTTTTTCCGTTCTAATCGTGTCTAAATGGTGTCAGATTATTTACAATTTTTTAGATTCAAAACAAAGGCTCTTTCACCGGGTTCCTGCCGAAAAATTGGTCAAATTTGCCAGAAACGTCCAATTTTTGACCAAATTCAAACTTGGCCTTAATTTAGGCTTGGGCTTAGGCTTAGGCTTAGGACTTAGGCTTAGTATCAGGCTTAGTATGAGGCTTAGGCTTAGGCTTAGGGCTTAGGCTTAGGTTCAGGCTCAGGCTTAGCCAATAAAAAATCGAAATTTTCAAAAAAATCCTGCCAGCTTAGCCTAGAGAATCCTGCCAACTAAGCCTAGACGATGCCTTAAAACATCATAACGCACTCAAAACTATCCAAAAACAAAGATAATCGCCATTTTTGGCTTCGAACTTTGGCCTACGTTCACTTCCAAAAACACTGAAAATGCAATTTTCAGTGGGTCATAGCTCAGAAAATCCAAATTTGTGGATATGGCTTCTATTACAAAAAATGCTTCCCTCAAGGTGCTCTACTTAAAAAAATAGGTCCACTATTTCCCCCCCCCCCAACTGCACTTGATCCCAGATGGCTACTAATAATTTTTCCCCACAAAAAGGGATCAAGTGCAGTTGGGGGGGGATAGTGGACCTATTTTTTGGAGTAGAGCACCTTGGGGGAAGCATTTTTTGTAATAGAACCCCTATCCACAAATTTGGATTTTCTGAGCTATGACCCCTTGAAAATTGCATTTTCAGTGTTTTTGGACGTGAACGTAGGCCAAGGTTCGAAGCCAAAATTGGCTATAATCTTTGTTTTTATATAGTTTTGAGTGCGTTGTGATGTTTTAAGGCATAATCTAGGCTTAGTTGGCTGGATTCTCTAGGCTAAGCCGGCAGGATTTTTTCTGAAAATTTCGATTTTTCATTGCTTAAGCCTGAGCCTAAGCCTAAGCCTGAACCTAAGCCTAAGCCAAAGCCTGATACCAAGCCTAAGCCTAAGCCCCATGCCCAAACCTAAATTAAGGCCAAGTTTGAATTTGGTCAAAAATTGGACGTTTCTGGCGAATTCGGCCAATTTTTCGGCTGGAACCCGGTCAAAGAGCCTTTGTTTTGATTCTAAAAAATTGTAAACAATAATCTGACACCATTTAGACACGATTAGAACGTAAAAATCAAGGGCTTCGGAGTTCGGAAAAAAAATGTAAAACGTTTCTCACCGAGGGTTCAGATTTCGGGGGGTCATGTCTCAGAAAATCCAAAAAATGAAATAGGGGTTCTTGAAGCAAAAATGCTTCCCTCAAGGTGCTCTACTCAAAAAAATAGGTCCACTATTCTTCCCAATCCTAGTTCGAAACTTCCCTGATGCTCAGAGCCAGGCGCACGCTGACGGGCAATTTCGGTTTTAAAGTTCAGCTTTATTTAATGTTCCACAGACGCAAATATCCTTTTATTCGATGCAGGAAACTAAGACTAATTTGCGAACCCACAACAGTCTAAGCGTGAGCACTGAGCCTCAGCCTAAGCACTAAGCCTAAGCCTGAGCTCTGAGTCTAAGCGCTAAGCCTAAGCCTAAGCCTGAAGCCTATTTGAAGGAAAAACCTGCTAAGAAGCATCAAAGTTCACCGCACTAAAAAACCTCAACTAGCTTCTTAATTTAAAAAATTTCGCAGCTATAGCCCGAATTTTGTACTGAACCTTAATTGTGCAGTAACGCTTCAATCAGCCTGGTCCAGGTAGCTTCAGAAAAAGTTTTGTAACTTTTCAAAACCTGAACCGATTTGCAAAATTTTTTCAGCATTTTGTAGCTTAGAAGTTGCTCTTTCAGTGGTGACAACAGGTTTTCATTTCATGCAGTTCATTCATTTCGGTCACATTTCAGTTATATACTTTTTGAAAATTTTTTTTCCTGTGTGATCGAGACCAGCCGTTGGAAACCTATAATTTTAAAATTTCTAGTTTTGACACGTCTGGAAGTATGTTGAAACGTGAAAAAATAGTGATTGTGAAAAAAGCGACCATTAGGTTGCGAGCATATATACATGTAACGGGGTCAACATTTTGGGGGGCCTCTCTGATTGACCTCAAATACCCTAAATTTTGTAAAAATTTCGCCAAAAAATGGACATTTTTTCTAATTTTTGCCCAAATTTTGGGGACCCTCCTCCCGGCTTCTCGATTTTGGGACGGGGGGGGGCATGCCCCTACTCATACATGTATGGTCGCGAGAAACTTGAAAGTGTGATGACCGGATGCATGAGAGTAATCGACAACCGCAGAAGAATATTTTTTTCCCGGTATTCTGACAACTTGTGGTTATTTTATTAAAGTATAACACTCTTCTTAGCAGGGCTTTTTGGGCATTTTTGTAGTGCATACAATGTACAGCATACATAGGTTGGCACTTTTGCAGCCTACTCCGGTGCCAGCGTAGAATCGTGTGTGAGAGAATGTTGATGCCCCAGCGACCCCATAGCCCAAAAATTATTTTATTGTGCCTAGGTTGTTTCAGATCCTTATTTTGACATGCGGTGAAAGGTTGGGTTGGGCTCAAGCAAGCTCAATAAAACTGCACACTCAATTCGTGCTTAGTAAAGTTGCAGAAGCCAGCAAACTTTTTAAGTACACACACACTAACTACGAAGTTGGCAGTATATGTATATTTGGTAATAATGATGGTCAGTATTTTACTGTTTGACATATGCTTGAAAGGTTTCACATAGATCAGGAAACTCAATTCATTCCAGCTCAAACTTTAGTTAGAAACTTTAGATTGATAAAAATAGACGGTGTATAATAGACTTTAAACTCTAAGGGCCAATTCCTGAAATGGATTAAACGGATTAGATCAAAATTTGTTCCGCCAATAACCCATGACATCGTTCATCAAATCAGACAAAAATTGCACAGTAACTATTTGTAGCACCTCCTGCTTGTGAAACAAACAAATTTTTCAAGTCTACTTCAGCATCGAGATAACTTATTAGGCAACCAAATTTTATTGTAATCTGTTTAATTCATTTTAGATATTGGCCCTAAGTTAGCTAAAATTTGCCAGTGAACTGCCATTCCCTTTCTGCCGCAGACAGTTTCCTTTTCTTGCTTCGTATTTTATTTAAAAACAAATTTCTTAAAGTGATTACTGATCTTTCAAAATTCTCAAAACTTCGAATGTCATTTGAAACACCGAGACCATCCTATGGCAGGACTCGGTTTTTTCACCGAGACCTAGACCCGCCTAGTCTCGGTTTTTTTACGAGACCGAGACCGAGACTGCCAACCCTGGTGTAGTGTGTATATTATATATGTATAGCAGGCGGGGAAAAAACCACCCCGTTTTTTTGGGGAAAAAACCCACCCCAGTTCCGGAACTGGGGTACGTGGTACTGGTCTACAAATTTTCCAGCGTATAGTACAGTCCCTGTAGGCAAACGTATGTAAGCGGTATGTATTCAAAAGGGTCCACACCCACTTACGGTACCTCCCACTGAGGGTCGATGGCGTAAAAAGTAGCCATAAAGTGCAAATTTTGCATACATTTGAAGCGTTATCGCAACTTTTTAGTTGTTGTCAACGTTTTCAGGCGAAATTGAGGTGTTTTGTTTTCAAATCTGAAATTTAAAAATTTGATAATTGGCAGCGAAGGGCAGTTTTCAGACTTGTGTACCTGAGGCCCTATAGCAAATCTGCGTATAGTTTTAGCATCAGGGGCCTCTACTACTCTGAATACGTGTCATAGCGTTGAAACTTGAAAAACTACCGCTAACACACTTTTCGGGTGATTTATAGGGTGGATTTTTTCCACCACATGGGATATTCCCCCAAATGGGTTTCTTTCCCGGCAATTTTTTGGCTTCCCGCCAAAAAACGGTAAGAGATAACGAAATGAAACCGCTCCCATCGTTTAGAGCAAGGTTAGGCCTACGACAGATTTTTTTGGTTTCTTGTGAAAACGTATAGTCTATGAGCTACATGACGAAATATGAAAATGCGGGCTTTTTCCCCGCCTGCATATACTTGTATTTTTATTTCAGAAAAAATGGCTTCTTCACCTCCTGGAAGTGTCAATTATCGAGAAGACTCATCCGTTGTAGGTTTTCTGTAAAATACTTCATATGTATATATATACACTAAGTTTGGGTCCGCTACTACTCTCATCAATAGATGCATGCTTGTGGTTGTGATGAACAACAACAACATGTGATGACTCCTGTTTTGTTATTAATCAGGGTTGGCGCGACAGCGCCCAACCCTAGAATAGGAGAAAAACCACCCAATGCGGAATTTTGAAATTTAATTTTTTAATAACTTAAAATATATGCAAGCGAATGACTTTTAGTTTGGTGTGTGTATCCGCCTAGTGGAAGGTTATATGCCTGCAAAATTTCGGAGAGATTGGTTTAGTCTAGCTTGAGATAAGAAAAGTTGTCTTTTGCAAACTTGACACTTTCCCTCTTTTTTTTTTCAACAGCTCTACCGGACCGGACGCTTGTAGGGTTGTCATGATTATATGTTTTTCACATTTAGTTTGACCAAACTTAGAAAGTAACGGGCCACTTTTTTCAATTTCGTCCCCGTTCGGTCTCTGCTGGGAGGGGGGAACCCCTTTTTTGGGGTCCGAAAAAAATCAAAGTCTGAAAAATTTCTAGCCAACTTTTGAGAAGTCACGCAAGTGAGGTAGCCTCCATCTCTTGCATGCAGGGTAGTGTAGTGGTGCTATAGTGCATCTGCTATTTTGGAGTCGATCGTGTAACTGTACCGCTGGGGAGGGGGCTCGGAAGGTAATTCACGTGTATTAAGGGGGTAGGCTACCTATGGGCAGTACAGCCAAGACGGTTACAGATAGAGATCTGTCGTTTTGTATGCGAATATAAACCCATATACTGCGCATTGCAGGGCGCTATTAGTTTTGCCGTCAGATTTTCCTGATAGCCAGAACTGGTGCACCCCCCTCCGGCACCCTGCCAGCATGGTTTTTCGTGACTTTGTCAATCTATAACGCTTTAAATGGTTAATCATTCGTGCTGTATTGTTATGATGACGCAATAAATACGTGCAGGGGTGTCAGTTGATGTTGTTTGGTCGGCGTCGCGTATGGTGTTTCACTTTGGCACGCCAGGCAAATTGGCAGAAATCTCAGGTCGCATCAAAAAGTGACCACCTAGGGTACTTTTGAGGTGGAAAATTTTTTTTCGATTTTTTTCTTGAAATCCCGCTTCTAGGAGGTATTTGGGCCCCTGAACACGAATCTGGGGTTAGCTTTTGCCTATCACCCCCCTGGACCCGCCTATACGGCCCGCTCAGGGTACCCCCCCCCGCCAGGGGGGGTCGTCAGGGCCAGGGGTCAAATTTTCGAAATTGAGATTTTGATGTTTCTAGGGGTAGTTTGGACCCCTGAACACGAATCTGAGGTTAGTTTTTACCTAGGACCCCCCTGAACCCCCCTACGACCCCCTCAGGGTACCCCCCCTAGCGGGTCCTCAGGAGTCAAATTTTCGAAATTGAGATTTTGATGTCTCTAGGGGTAATTTGGTCCCCTGAACACGAATCCGAGGTCCATTTTTACCTAGGACCCCCCTGAACCCCCCTACGACCCCCTCAGGGTACCCCCCCCTAGGGGGTCCTCAGTGGTCAAATTTTTGAAATTGAGATTTTGATGTCTCTAGGGGTAATTTGGTCCCGTGAACACGAATCCGAGGTCCATTTTTACCTAGGACCCCCCTACGGCCCCCTCAGGGTACCCCCCCCCCCAGGGGGTCCTCAGTGGTCAAATTTGCGAAATTGACATTTTGATGTCTCTAGGGGTAATTTGATCCCCTGAACACGAATCCGAGGTCCATTTTTACCTAGGACCCCCCTGGACCACCCTACGACCCCCTCAGGGCACCCCCCGTAGGGGGTCCTCAGGGGTCAATTTTTCGAAATTTAGATTTTGATATCACTAGGTGTAATTTGGGCCCCTGAACACGAATTCGAAGTCCGTTTTCGTCTAGGACCCCTCTGAACCCCCCTATGGCCCCTTCAGGGTACCCCCCGTGAGGGGGTGAAAATGTGGCAAATTTTCGAAATTGAGATTCTGATGTCCATAAGGGTAATTTGGGCCGCTGAACACAAATCCGAGGTCCGTTTTCGTCTAGGACACCCCTGAAGCCTCCTACGGCCCCCTCAGGGTATCCCCCCCTAGGGGGCCCTAAGGGGTCAAATTTTCGAAAATTTTGATGTCTCTAGGGGTAATTTGGGCCCCTGACCACAAATCCGAGGTCCTTTTTCGTCTAGGACCCCCTGAACCCTCCTACGGCCCCCTCAGGGTACCCCCCATAGGGGGTCCTAAGAGGTCAAAATGGGGGAAATTTTCGAAATTGAGATTTTGATGTCGATAGGGGGTGTCAGTTGATATTGTTTGGTCCGCGTGGTGTGCACTGGTCCACTTTGGTAGCCCTAGCAAAGTGCCAGAATGGTCAATGACAAAATTTTAAAATATTTTCAGTTTTTTTGAATAACTGAAAAAGGTTAGTTTGAGTTGCCGAACACGAATTAAACGTTGACCAAAATTAATGTGTAAAACCAAAATAATGACAAATATAGTGGTGCGGGAAAAAAAACCCTATTTTCAACTTTTCGGGTCGTCCTGTGCTCCACATAAATCGGATCCATTAATGCTCGTGGCTGTTATAACGGCCATCTTTCGCCTAACTGTTGCACTAATAAAATGGATTGTAACCACTCACGTTTTTGAGTAATGAGTCTCGAAACCTCCGGGAAAAAAAACCCTATGCGGGAAAAAAAAACCCTATCACTTTTTCTGGTTGTTCTATTAGCAGGGAATATAAACACAATTTCATCGTGTTCTACAACTCTTAGGCTGCAGTATGGACTAAAAAAACCGTTTCTGCGACATCCATGTGACTCACAATGATTCTTCAAAAATCGACCCGTTTTGGCAGAAATGACTTCTGCCCAAATAGGCATTTTTTCCGTATTTAAAAGCATTATAGTGGTGCGGGAAAAAAAACCCTATTTTCAACTTTTCGGGTCGTCCTGTGCTCCACATAAGTCGGATCCATTAATGCTCGTGGCTGTTATAACGGCCATCTTTGGCCTAACTGTTGCACTAATAAAATGGATTGTAACCGCTCACGTTTCTGAGTAATGAGTCTCGAAACCTCCGGGAAAAAAAACCCTATGCGGGAAAAAAAACCCTAATGCGGGGAAAAAAACCCTATCACTTTTTCTGGTTGTTCTATTAGCAGGGAATATAAACACAATTTCATCGTGTTCTACAACTCTTAGGCTGCAGTATGGACTAAAAAAACCGTTTCTGCGACATCCATGTGACTCACAATGATTCTTCAAAAATCGACCCGTTTTGGCAGAAATGACTTCTGCCCAAATAGGCATTTTTTCCGTATTTTTAAAAGCATTAAAAACAGATTTTTGCGCTTATTACGTGAGAAACAGCGGACAAACACCGCCCGCGTCTATCATTCTTGGATTTAATTGGTACGCAGCAGCTAAAACCTAAATATTGCAAAAAATGCCAAATTTCGGTGAAACATCATCAAAACAGGTTTCGTAAGGGGTGTCGGGGTATGGCCCAAAATGACAAAAAACGACGTTTTGCGGCCGAATAAACGGTTTTAATGAACTCTACGCATGTTGTTAGCCCAGATGAACTAACTTTAGTAGCAACAATGGGTGAGTTTAGCAAAAAAATGCCGCCAAACAAAATAGGGTTTTTTTCCCCGCAATAGGGTTTTTTTTCCCGCACAAACTTTGACCAGTCACTGGTCAACCACAGCGTTTTTCACGGTTTTCGAGCTTCAGAAGTATAGAGGAAAGGTAACTCTCTTGAAAACTGCAAACGGCGTTGGTCAAAAGTGTTTTTGTGAAAAATTATGACAAGTCAAAAATTTGGAAAATTTTGTCACTTTGGAATTTTTCAACATGCAAAATTTTGTAATTTTATAAAAAACGCTACAGGCCTCAAAACTGCACAGAAATTGGTGTGGTAAGTCAGTTTGGGATGCGCTTTCCACCTGCATACTCAAAAAGGTCCTATGTCGTGAGGTTCGGCCAGGAAGCACTAGGGTTTTTTTTCCCCGCAAAACGCGTAGGGTTTTTTTTCCCCGCACCACTATAAAAACAGATTTTTGCGCTTATTACGTGAGAAACAGCGGACAAACACCGCCCGCGTCTATCATTCTTGGATTTAATTGGTACGCAGCAGCTAAAACCTAAATATTGCAAAAAATGCCAAATTTTGGTGAAACATCATCAAAACAGGTTTCGTAAGGGGTGTCGGGGTATGGCCCAAAATGACAAAAAACGACGTTTTGCGGCCGAATAAACGGTTTTAATGAACTCTACGCATGTTGTTAGCCCAGATGAACTAACTTTAGTAGCAACAATGGGTGAGTTGAGCAAAAAAATGCCGCCAAACAAAATAGGGTTTTTTTTCCCCGCAATAGGGTTTTTTTTCCCGCACAAACTTTGACCAGTCACTGGTCAACCACAGCGTTTTTCACGGTTTTCGAGCTTCAGAAGTATAGAGGAAAGGTAACTCTCTTGAAAAATGCAAACGGCGTTTGTCAAAAGTGTTTTTGTGAAAAATTATGACAAGTCAACTTTGGAATTTTTCAACATGCAAAATTTTGAAATTTTATAAAAAACGCTACAGGCCTCAAAACTGCACAGAAATTGGTGTGGTAAGTCAGTTTGGGATGCGCTTTCCACCTGCATACTCAAAAAGGTCCTATGTCGTGAGGTTCGGCCAGGAAGCACTAGGGTTTTTTTTCCCCGCAAAACGCGTAGGGTTTTTTTCCCCGCACCACTATACGAACAGGCCAATTGTGCACTGTTAGTGGCATTGTAGAAATAAGTATGTAGTGCAACATACACATGCGCGACTAACACTTTTCAGAATGTATTATTGTTAATACAAATACAATTCAAGTGTCAGCTTTCCTGTCGTCAAGTAAAATAGCTGCAGCGGAAAAAGAAATAGGATTATTTTTAAAAATGCCCTTTCACCAAGGGCAGCAGTGTGGGTAGAATAGGAAAGTTTGCTGATCTTCTGGCGAAAAAATGCTAATAAGCTTGTCAAACACCCGGGACAAGTTTTGCAGCCGAATAGGGAAAATCAGCTTGCTAAATGGAGCGTACAAGAGTTGCGTCAGAATAGCAGTCGTCCGACACGTTAGTGCTTTCTGCACCCTATTCGCGCGAATTAATCAGCCATTATCAATTATCATTATCTGCACTGTTGCCGGAAAAGTGTCGTGTACATCATTGGTTCTTGATGTTATTTACTAGGCAAGCTACATATGTCCTGAAAATCATTTTTCATCCATAATATATATACATAATCAATCGATCGCCATTCATTTTTATTGTAATATGTAAATGTAGTTCAAGCTTAGATCAATTCTAAAGTTATTTGTATTAACTAGAGTTATATGGTTGTATTGTAACATTTTATGATTCGTATTGAATATTAGTAGTTAATGTCTATATAATAATTATAATACAATGTTAAGTTGGAATACGCCATTGCTCATTTGTAATTTTCGAGAAAGATACAAAACAAAAATAGATTGCGCGTAGCTGGGTTTTTTTTTCGCTTTCGCAATTTTGCGAAAAGCTTGAAATTTTTTTCGCAAAATCAAATTTTTTTTCGCAGACTTACTTTTGTTACTTAACACAGTAGACTTTACATTTAAATGTTAATAAACATTATTCCGCCTATACAGGATTAAGACTGACATAGTTTTCACCATTTTTCGCCAAAAAGCAACGATTTAGACATTTTTATTAAAATTTATGGAGCCGTCCTGAGAATTTTGTGTAATTTTTCACAATTTCCACAATCGATGCTCAGCCGTAAAGAAATTTCATTCGACCCGGCGACGGCCAAGGACCAAGTTAGGCCTGAAAATGCTAACATTTTGAATTGTTACTTAATTATGTCACCTCCGACTCCTGTCTATTAGTGTTACATGCAGTCGGTGTGATAAGACATGGAAGGAAATGTGTCCCATTTACAGTCAGTAGAAACATCAAGTCACAAAGTGGCACGAGTCCGGGCTTGGGGAATCAAAAGTCAGAGAAATTTTCAATTTTTAGGGCAAATTTGGTCAATTGGGGACGTATCGGAAATGTTTTCCGACTAAACCACAAAAATCAGCGCATAGACCTTACGAGATCATCTCCACTGCGTCAAACTTTTTTCGCAATTTTGCGAAAAGGTTTGAAAATTTTTCGCAATCAGCAATTTTTTTTCGCAATTGCGAACGTTTTTGCGAAAAAAAACCCCAGGCGCGTAGAGAAATTTAAATGAAATATATATAGCTGTATGTATCTGTAGAGTATTAATACTTTATAATGTATACACCTGACCCTAAGTCCTGAGTCCTAGTAAGCGTCAAAAATGTTTTTCCTAATTATTCGCGCGAATAGGGTGCAGAAAGCACTAACGTGTCGGGCGACTGCTATTCTGACGCAACTCTTGTACGCTCCATTTAGCAAGCTGATTTTCCCTATTCGGCTGCAAAACTTGTCCCGGGTGTTTGACAAGCTTATTAGCATTTTTCCGCTATAAGATCAGCCAACTTTCCTATTCTACCCACACTGCTGCCCTTGGTGAAAGGGCATTTTTAAAATAATCCTGAAGTGTGTTAGACTTTCTCCACCTATGACAGAGATTGCAACATGTCGTTGCTGTTGCATTTTAGTCTTCAAGTACGCCAGAAAATGTGAGCAGAGAATCAGCTAGATTGTCCAAACTGGTGCTGCGAGATTATAAGTACTATCCAGGGGAGGAAGTTCAAGTTTCAGGTTAGTTCCGTTTTATGCAGTAGCTTTTCCATCACTTTAGCTATGTTTGTTATATATATAATATATAATATACACGTTTCGCATTGCTACTCCTTACTATTATTTTCATTTCTTCGTATAAAAACGTTCAATTTTTGTTTTATTTCTATACATAAAATTTCAAAAGCATGTCCCTGGTTGATGAATCCACTGACGAGTCGCCGTCTAACCAGGGTACGGTCTGGAGACGATCGCAAGCACCAACTAACCACCTTAGTTAAGTATTAACAATCTCGCACTCATCTGTTGATTTCTTACTAATTGCTTTGCGTTTAACCATATACATTACTTTTCTAGATATCACTTATAAAATTGTTTTCAAGTCATTTCCTATAAGTTATATATAATGTTTTACTTATTGTTTGTTCAACGTATTTGTCTTATTTTTTCAAACTAACGCCCTTTTTTCAAACTATCTTGTTTTGGTTTTTCCTGGGAGTAATTGGGAGATTGTAGTCTATATTACAACCAAAAAGCAGCAGTAAATTTGCCTTTTTACGCTAGAAGAAACCGCAGTTATTTAGTTTACTCTTCTTATGCTTTAATAATTTGCGTTCATTTGGCGAAAATAATCTAATAATTTGAAATAATACCAATCTAATAATTTGGTTCCAAGTTGAAACAGCTTGTTTGGCACCTGAAAGTTAATATATTCGGTCTATTTAATGTTGGTAAGATAACACAATTCAGTATCCAAGTTCTTATTGTGCTACCATTTATGTTGTGTTCAAATATGAGGGTCCAAGCTATACAGCTGACTACTGACAGCTCTAGAAAATGAATGGAACACCATACGTGCTGCCCATAGACCCCTGCAACTCTGTGGCTTATATACTATTCCTTGTTATTATCTTTCGTCAAAGCCTATGCATGTATACACGAGTACATTATGCTGCATTTGCATGTCTACACCAGTATTGATATGCTACATAACTACCAGACATAACTGATGCGACGTTACGATCCTTTGTGTTAACTTTTCTGTCGGAAAAAATTTCTGATACGTCTCCAGGTGACCAAATTCGGTCTAAAAATTGGAAAAATCGCCTATTTTTTCTGGGGGCTGCCGCCCCCAGACCCCTGCAACTTTGTGGTTTCGTGATCTTGCGTTTCGAAGGCTTTTTGTATGTGTTAATTTAACACTGTTAAAATTGCCAGAGTGTATTTTCAATATTACAATAAATCGAAATGTCATGCCCCCAGAATTTTTTCTGGGCACGCCATTGCCGTCTTAGCTGTTTTACCGTAGCAAAAATCACATTTTAGTGAATTCGTGGTCTAACGTCAAAATAATATGTACTTCGTAAATTTTTCAGATTTGCTAGCTTCTAGAAGCTCGCCGGACTGTCGGATATTTAATTTCCAGTATTTTTGAGCCGCAGTTTCACTTTCTATGCTTCAGTGGTCTAAAATTTGCATTGTTTTTGAGCGAAATATGCGAGTTTATGTCGTTTTTGGCAGTTAATATTGCAGATATGTGCATTTTAACCCATCTCACAAAATCGAAAAGCCATTTCCTGTCCGAAAATTTTTTCTGGCTACGCTACTGAGATTTTTGTAATATGACCAAGCAAGTTTTTCTTCGTGAAGAAACTTAAAAAGAAACTTATTTGTACTTGTACTTGTTCCTTCATCACCGACGCCACGTCTGCATGAAGGGCCCACCATCGCTGCCAATGCCACCGCTAATTAAACGCCACTGTTGCCGGTCGTGTGCCACATCTTCAATGATGTTTTCCCACTGGTGTCCTCCGAGGGAATAAAGCCTCAGAGGTGGTTCAAGGTCTTTTCGAACCACGGACTGCCATGATGTACGGGCGCGCCCAGGTCTTTTGCGCCAGTGGGGAGGGGGAGGGCGCAGTACGGCTGCCTTTGCCAATCTCTCGTCCCCCATACGGCCCACATAGCCTAACCACCTCAATCGATGGCGGCGCAGTCGGCTGGGGAGGGGCTCCCTCTGACCACACAGCGTTCATATAATTGCTCATTGGATATTCTGTCCTGTAGTCTTAACCCAAGGATGGATCGCAGACATTTCCGTTCAAATACCGATAGGGCATTGACGTCGCTTGCTGTGACCGGCCAGGTCTCTGAGGCATATAACAGGGCCGACATGACCACCGCATCAAGCACTCGTAGCTTAGTGCGGACTGAGATTCTGCGACGGGACCATAGGGGACGGAAAGTCTAAATAAGGTTGTGGCTTTGCCAATACGGACATTAATTTCTCGCGAAACTCTCGTATCCGCCGAAATCAGACTGCCAAGGTATGGGAAAGCATCCACATTGTCTAATAGTTGTCCTGATACAGCGATTCTTCCTTGTCCTTCTTGGCCCTGGGGGGCAATAATCTTGCGTTTGCTCGCATTTAGCTGTAGACCAATTTTTTGACCAGATAAGTCGACCTGGTGGCTGGTTTACTAGTTGTTGTAATTCTTGAGCAGACTCGGACAGCAAAACGACGTCGTCGGCATATTCCAAATCAGCCACAGATGTATCATTCGTGACTTCATCTCCGGTCGCCGTCGCCGCCGCACGGTGCATGACCCAATCAACAGCGGTTAGAAACAACACTGGGGATAGCACATCTCCCTGTCTGACTCCTGTGGTCACCTCGAAGCTCGAACTCATCCGTTAGTTCGCCGTTGACTCTGACACGACACTGCGTATTTTCGTACGTATCACGTATCAGATCCAGGACTGTGGGAGGTAAACCGATGTTCTCTAAGATCCTCCATAAGCTCTGACGGTCTACGCTATCAAAAGCGGCTTTAAAATCCAGAAAATCCGCTCAGGTTTCACGACTGAAACCATGTCGTCGCTCAAGAATTTGTCGCACTAAAAATATGTGGTCGATTGTTCCTCTTCCCCGGCGGAATCCTGCCTTCTGTTCACGGGTATTCTGGTCTATGTGGTGGACAACCCGTTTGAGAATAATAAAGGACAGTATCTTCCCGACCACAGGGAGGAGGGCGATTCCGCGGTAGCTGTTACACTGCTTTTGGTCTCCTTTTTTATACACAGGGTCACAGGGATCAAGATCGCTTGTCGGCAGGCTTTTGGTGATCTTCGTTACCAAATGCTGGCAAATAGTCGGGTTAAGTAAGGTGTGATTTCATCGACACAGCATTTGAAGAGCTCCGTGCATAGTTCATCGTGTCCCGCCGCTTTGCCGTTCTTCAAGGTATTTATGGCGGTCCGTATTTCTTCTGCGGTGGGGCTGTAAGCTTCGATAGGATGTATTGACAGATCAGGTCGGCCTACTTCGGCCTCAGTCGGTCGTTCTGCTGGTGCTGGTCGGTTCAAAAGATCTTCAAAATACTGTTTCCAACGTTCGATCTAGCTTTAGCGTCTCTTATTGTCTCCCCTTGGCTGTTTTTGATTGTGCTAGGAGATACGATACTGGTTGCCTCCCGAAGTAGCGAATACAGAACCTTCGAGTTACCGCTAGACGCTGCACTCTCCATTTTTTCCGCCACTTTGTCCCACCAGGCTTGCTTGGACTTCTTCAGCAATTTGCGAAGCTTTTTTTCAACTGTACTCTTCTGGATGGGTCTTTTTCAGACCGACATTTTTCCGCCAGGATCTTAATTGTCGGTTCAGCTGTGTAATATTTGCGTCCTTGTTTTCTTTCCAGCACTTCGGTTGCTGCTGTTTTCATGCTATCGTGCATTTTCTGCCAGACCTCGTCTGGGTCAGCGTCCGCTGGCAACTGGTCCAACAGTGCGAAGCTATTTCGCACATGCACGCGATACTGGTCGCTGATATCTGAGTCCACCAGCTTGTCTACAGCGAATGGGCACAACTTCCTTTTTTCGGCGACGCTTTGAGACGAAAGGCAGCGTCTGCGACAACCAGGTCATGATCACTAGGTAGGGCAGTACCTCTGTGCACACGTGTATTGGTATTGGTAACCGATGATCGCCACCGACGTCGGACGATGATGTAGTCTAGTAGCTTTGCACAGCGTCCGGTGTTACTGCGCCATGATAGAAACCGGCTGGATTTTTGCTGGAAGAATGTATTTGCAAGTGCTAGTTCTCTGGTCCCCGCAAGCGAAAGAAGCCTGAAACCAGTATCGTTTATTCTGCCAGTTCCGAAAGGGCCGCGGTGGTTTTCCCAGCCTGTGCGACATCGGCCAACTTCGGCGTTTAGGTCGCCTGTTAGCACGAACTTGTCCGATTTGGGGATTTGGCTAATGCAGTGATCTAGCGAGCTATAAAAGTCATCTTTCTGCTTAGCCAAGGCCACTTCTGTGGGCGCGTAGCAGCAAACAACTGTTAGATGGCCATCCCAGCAACGTAAACGTACGGCCATTATTCGATCGTTAATCGGCTCCACTTCCACTAGAGATTTGTTTGCAGTGTCAGATATAACAACAGCTACTCCATTTATGGCCTTGCTATCGTGCCCACTGTATTAAACATGGTATTTTCTGTCGTTATTGGCTACAGCCATCGACTTGCCCGTGCCGCAAAGCCTGGCTTCGGTTATCCCAGCTATGTCGATGTTAAACTTGGCTAGGTCACTTGACGATATCTGTTGCCTGTTTGCACGGTTCAGAGTTTGCACATTCCGGGTTCCAATTTTCAGTGACGCTTTCGGGTGTAGCAGTGGTGGCCCGTTACTGGCTGGCTTGCTCTCTCTGTATGTATGAAAAATAAAGGAAAGATGTAATAAAAAAATAAAAAGAAAGAAACTAAAAAACTAAAAATTTCGCCCCCCCTCCGAAATTTCATCCTGGATCCGCCACTGGTGGGCAGGTAGTAAATTCTGGGGGGAGGGTGCGCGAAGAACCTTTTTCGCCTACTGTTCCTTTGTGACCCACCGATTTTAGCGTCATGAACCATCTTTTTGGGGTTGGTGCTTAGCAGGGCCGGGTGTATAGGGGACTAAGCACCTGTCAGTCTGGAGGAGAAGATATTATAGCATTCAAGTGCATTTAGTTGAGTTTCAGCAAGGAATGCTTTTTACGGAGTGTTGAGTGTAGACCGATTTTGGCTTAAGGGCCATGCTGCTAGAGCTAACGATTTTAAGCATTTTAGAATATTATACTTGCCGATTAGCATAAGAATGTTAAGTATGTATGTTATATATACATGTGTATTCTTTTAATGTAATTTTAGAAAGTTCCGTTGGATATTTGTTTCCTTTGGGTAAAATTATTGGAACTTTAACAGTCACAAACTATCGACTGCATTTCAAGGCTAAGGACAAATCTAAGGTTAGTTTTTTGATTCATTTATATATATGTGTTATGTATATTATATATAGGCGCCTTCTCTTGAGTCGTGGGTTTATTGAATCTGAAACGGAATGTTTTTAAGGTTGGACAACGTAGTAATACTAAGTACTAATGAGTTGCTAACCTTAGGAATAACTGTTTTAGGCGGGTTTCGAACTGCATGTTCCACTTGGCTTGATCAGCAGGATTGAAAAAGTTGGTCATTCCAATGTCAGCCGAGGTGAAGATGCGTATGGTTTCGAAATCACATGCAAAGTGAGCTTTTGCTGTCCGAAAACTCTGGTCATATAGCGTGGGTAGCAATTATGTGATAGATTAGTGATGTGTGTAGAGGATTTAATTTGACGGAAACTGGGTTTTTTTTTCGCAAAAACGTTCGCAATTGCGAAAAAAAATTGCTGATTGCGAAATCGCGAAAAATTTTTGACGGTGAACGGAGGTGAACTCGTAAGGCCTATGCGCTGATTTTTGTGGTTTAGTCGGAAAACTTTTCCGATACGTCCCCAATTGACCAAATTTGCCCTAAAAATTGAAAATTTCTCTGACTTTTTTGATTCCCCAAGCCCGGACTCGTGCAACTTTGTGACTTGATGTTTCTAGTGACTGTAAATGGGACACATTTCCTTCCATGTCCTATCACACCGACTGCATGTAACACTAATAGACAGTAGTCGGAGGTGACATAATAAAGTAACAATTCAAAATGTTAGCATTTTCAGGCCTAACTTGGTCCTTGGCCGTCGCCGGGTCTAATGAAATTTCTTTACGGCTGAGCATCGATTGTGAAAATTGTGAAAAATTACACAAAATTCTCAGGACGGCTCTATAAATTTTAATAAAAATCGTTGCTTTTTGGCCAAAAATGGTGAAAACTATGTCAGTCTTAATCCTGTATAGGCGGAATAATGTTTTATTAACATTTAAATGTAAAGTCTATTGTGTTAAGTAACAAAGTAAGTCTGCGAAAAAAAATTTGATTTTGCGAAAAAAATTTCAAGCTTTTCGCAAAATTGCGAAAATTTGCCAGCGAAAAAAAACCCAGGACGGAAACCATACCGCTGTGTGTTTATTAGTTTTAGTTTACGTTTTCATCATAACTAAAAATTCAGAAAATACACAGTAACTTGTAAGTAAGTTGCGGAAGGCGGCTTCTAGCTTCACGAACTATTTAATGTTTTGATTGATCTGCTCGATTCAGCTATCAGCATGTATGAATTTTTATGCTTAGTTTGTGAGTGTATTTTTCATTTCTAATTGTCTTCTTGGATCCTGATGTCACAGTTCTGGGTCTTGAAATCTAAGCTAAAGTGGCAGGCAGTAGCGAATGAGCACCCAGCACGATACATTATTCTTAGCTCTCAGTCTCACGTTTATCAGGTTATTTAACGTATTTTAGCAGACTTTTTTCGTTTCTAGGATATTCGTACGCTGCGATTTTCTAGCCGTCAAGAAAACCACTCCAGAAGACCTTTATTCGAAAAACTTCAGGTCTATGCGTTCCCGCTGTCCTATAACCAGGTCAGATTCTTTTTCTTACGTTTCTGTGGAAATCTATTTGTATTGTAGATCTTGGTATGCTTATTTTCCTAATCCTACTTTTATTGTGTTTATAGTGTATATTGAAGACTCGAAGACTTCGGTTCGAAGTCATTTTGCATGAAATTTACAAGAAAAATAGTTTGAATAGTTTGAATATTTTATGTTTTAGCAACTTTTTGCTTTCCACTACAAAGAGCAGTTTGATTTTAATGGATGGACAGTCTATGATCCGATTCGAGAGTACAGCAGGATGGTATATTTACCTCTTCCTTGTTGATTACATTTAGATAAATGATATAGTTCTACTCAATGCAAGAGACCGCTTGTGATTCGAGTTTGTAAACGATGACCAATGGCTGTCCAGAAAAACACCTAAAAACCCGTAAACAATATTGTACAATGTTGACTTTCATATATAGCTGAACGTCCTGTAAATAGTTTCAGCCTTAGCACCATTTCAATTTTATTTTCCCAAGTGTGATCAACTAAGTACACTGACTACCATGACTATCACGAGCGTGAACTACATAGTCTAATGTCTAATGTCTTTCTAACGATGAAACTGTTCTAGTATGAAATCTATTCGATGTGCTTTGGTTAATGTGTTTGTTTGTCTTCAGGGAATTCCCAATGAAACGTGGCGCTTGACTAGAATTAACTCAGATTATCAGTTCGCTGATACATACCCTTCTGTGGTAGGAAGCGTTTTTTTGTAACTTAAAAGATGTTAACTGTGTGGCTGTAGCACATTTGTGGGTACGGCGTTTGCGTTGTTTTGATTTCATGATAAATTTTCTAATATATATAGTAGCTTTTCGATCTCACGTCTTGCAGCGTAATATGCTGTGTCCGCTTACTGACTTGTCGCGCAGATTGCTGCTTAGCCTCAGAGGTTTTGGTCACGACGATCGTCCGGTTCCATACACCTGGACGATTATTATTAGTCTGTCCAGTAGTTTCCTTTTGCACCACAGAAAACAATAGGAAGTATGTTATACAAGAAAATAACTAGAGGTTTGTAGTCACAAAGCAATACAGTTCTGATTTAGATTACCGGAAGCTAGACAAAGTTGAAGTTTTTCTGACTTTTAGCTGGCAAGTACTTTGAGAAAATAGGGACAACTCAGTGACAGTTTTATGTAAATAATGTTTTTCAATATTATTGTTTTAGCTATGCGTTCCGAAGGAAGCTGCAGACCCGAAAAACGAAGAATTTTTGCGACAAGTGGCTAGTTTTAGAAGTCGCAGCAGAATACCGGTAACTGATTTTTATCTTGTGCAAGCGGTAATAACTAATAACTGCGTCATGCGGACAGTTTTGAGTTTTCGACTAACATGAATGAACAAGGTTTAAGGCAGCCCATTCAGCTCTATCGAGTCAAATGAGCCTATCTTGGCCATTTGTAACTAAATTACGTTTGAAATTGACATACAAAACATGATAGTCTAAGTAAAGTCTTGTCACATTTTTTCAAATATGTTAGCAACACATCATTCGTGCACAATTGCTAAGTATTGAAGTAAAAAAAACCAAAAAATGCTTGACCCTGAGACAAACAGGAAAGAAGCGATTTTATTATGAAAATATCAAATCGCAAGCATCAAAAGTGCAGCGAGTAGTCATAAAAGTCACACTACCTGTTTTGTCTCGGGGTTCAGCAATTTCTGGTCAGACTAAAGTGTGATCAAAGATTGTTGCACCCTGAATCAAAGCCACCTGCGTGAGTTCATGACGAAAAAAAGAACAAATTTCAGCCATCCAGAGTACAGCAAGTAGTAGCGAAAATCAGCCATCATATTTTGTCTCGGCGTTCAGGAATTTCTGGTATGACTTGAGTAGAACTGCCTGTCTTAGGTCCTTTCCTGGATCCACCCGGAGACCCAGGCGACCCTGACGCGATCCTCCCAGCCTCTGGTCGGCATGACCGGGCGTCGGTCACCCGAGGACGAGCGCTACCTTGGCATGATTGTGGAGGCCAATGCACAGTCGCCCAAGCTGTACATTGCCGACGCTCGACCAGATGTGAATGCTAAAGTTAATAAAGTAAGGACTGTGACTTGTTCGGTTGAATTGAAAGGTTTGAAGGGGATAGAAGAATACTCGAAGACTGGTTCGGGTGCAGAAGGGTTACCTAAAGCAGTCTTATTCGAAGGCGTCATAGTTGATTAATTGATTATATCTTGGGGATAGTGTAAATAACTGGACCTCTCATCGTCATGTTGCGCTCATACTATTGTTGCAAGCTCTATGTGGCTGTGGTTTATATCGTTAACCTGCAGATCTTACATCGGTAACTAATCACCGATAGTGATTATTTTTTAAGTTGTAGGTAGTAGCTTTATAATTATACTAGAATCTTATCGTCATTACTTTTTTAATCAACTACTATATTGTAAAATTTGCTCGGCTTGCATATTATTTCATTCATTATTTTCCTTTTTCAGGCAAAGGGCGGCGGCTATGAGTCAGAAGAAGCATATCCCTCTGCTGAGCTGGTTTTTCTCGACATTCAGAATATACATGTCATGCGAGAAAGGTGATGACAAAAATTGATGAAACGTAAATGTAGACTTTGGTCGCATGTTGGTTTACGCTAACTAGACACAGTCCAAGGATAACATAACAGCAAAATTATGTGCGAATCACGACCAATGCATGTTTTTTGACAAATTTAGACGTGATAGTAGAGGTGTGACAGTAAAGTATATTTAGAACTAAAAGCGGAGTTAGAACAGTTTTGTATTTAGAATAGTCAAATAGTACGGCCCAGAATTAGTTGGCAGCCTGGCTGTCTTTACAGCATTAGGTTTACTTGAATGCCATTGTATGCAGTTTTGTTTTCCTGTGCTTTAGTCTGCGGAAACTGCGCGATATTTGCTTTCCTAGAGTTGACGACAAAAATTGGCTGACGGCTCTAGGCGAAACAGGGTGGTTGGAGCATATTAAAGTACAAGATGAATATTTTTAGTACTAAATATTACTAAATTTTTACTAAATTACTAAATATTACTATATTTTTACTGTATTTATAGTAGTTTATTTGTGTACTGTATTTTTTATCTGAGTCTTGACTTAGCAAACAGAGCGAAAACGATGACGAAACTTAACAAATGTTTTATAGCGTTTAAAAACACATAGAAGTGATGTTTGCTTTATTATTTATACCTCGTATTCTTAAAGGATGTACGTGAAAATCTTTGCTACACTTTCTTTTTGAACGCTTATTCCCCATAATACAAATATTATTTTGTTTTAGTTAGTGTTGTATGGTGCTGTGAAAGTCGTTGAAAGAATTGAAAAGCATAAGACGTCAGTTTTAGTGCACTGCAGCGATGGATGGGATAGAACTGCGCAAGTAATTGTTGTTTTCAGTGATACCATCTGAATATTTGAAGCGCGATCGGTATAACTTCCGATACGTCTCCAAACTATATAATATAATTGCCCGTATTATTCCGCTTGAAACTATTTATATACCAAAAAAAATTGCCCTGCCAATGTTTTTAAACATAAATCTCTGTCTGGATCCGAAATCTGCTGCTAGGAACTTGTAATACTGTATTATGATATTATACATAAGTAAATTACAGTGAAGGATAGCGTTCTTGGCCCTAAAAACACGCATTAAAGAAAGGCTCTTGTCACTACTTTCGAATTTGGTTGATATAAAAATATTATTGACTATTAACAATAATCAGCCTCATCGAATACTGTTCTTGCATTTGATATTCATCGTTTCTGGTTTGTGAAGGTATTAACGTTAACATACGGGCAGAAAGTCTGAGTTTACTGGTCAGCTATGAAAAGGATAAACAGATTTTCACAAGTTTTACAAGTCACAATATTCTGTATGGGTTTATAATAGTTTGTAATTGTAATGTATGGGTTGATTGCTTCAGATAACCTGTTTATCGATGCTCATGTTGGACGGTTACTATAGAACGATTGAAGGGTTCGAAGTTCTGGTTGAAAAAGAATGGATTAGTTTTGGTCATAAATTCGCACATGTAAGGTTCATCAAATATATATATTATTTGGGTAATGGGTATATATCTATTTACTAGTCAATATCCCAGTCAAAGCTAGGACACGCTACCATGCGATATCTCCATATACTACTATAATAAAATGTGTAAGAGTCACGTCAAGCTTTCCTATTTCCATTTTCTTGCTGCGTCTATGCTGTTTAAGTCAAGGTCAAAATTTCAGTGTGTGATTTTCTTCGTTGGAAACTTACAGTTGGTCTTCTTACAGCAGAGTTTTTTTTTTGTTCCAAATTATGTTCTTTAGAACACCATTTTCTAAAAAAGAACAGCAAAAAATAAAAAAGAACAACCGTAGAACAGCCAGCTGCAGCCATGTAAAACCCCAAAATCACGTCTACAGTGCACCAAAATTGTGTCTAATTTCAAAAAATTTTCTGGGGGACAGCTATTATATATGTTCTAATGGTCTCTCTCTAGGGATTTTAAAAGAGCAACTGAACTGAACAGTGTATTCTTTTCTTCAGTTTGCAGTCCTGCGAATGTGTATAAGACTATTTAGGGTACTTCATGGTGTTTAGAAGCAGCATTTAACAGCGTAAATGTATATGGGGATGGGGTGTGGTACGGGGCTTGTCCCAGATTTTTCGAAGGTTTAAGGAGGAGGGGACGCGTGGTTTGACGTTTAGGGGACTTTATTGAAGGTACAAAAATACAAAATTTTCAGTGTGAAATTTTTAGCATAAATTTGTCGTTTTCCTCAATTTTTAAAGTACCGAGGTGCTCCTTCCTTTCCAAAATCCTGGCTAGTCCCTGATCTTAACACACCTTAACAATTCTAACGTACATAATAGATCGTCAGAAGCTAATTTGTTGAGACTACAGACTCCGTTGAAAACTAGCTTTAGCAAGAGGTGGTTTATATTATATATATATAAATTTTGGATTTCCTATCAGCCAAAAGCCCAAAATTATGGAGACCCCCCGAAAATTTTTATATCTATACCGTAAATTTTGTATATACAATATTTCAAAAAACGCCATTTACACCCAATTTTGCCACAATTCTTGGGACCCTCTCCAACTGCCTTCTCGATTCTGCCATCCATTCCCCAACCTACCCTCATACATGGATAGGGCGTACCGGGGGAGCGGGGTGGTGGTGAAGGGAATTCCTCCAACCTGAAATTTTTTCCCTGTCTATTTTTACATAAGGGTCCCCCCTTTGCTTTTTCTTGCCCCCGAAAAAAATTCCCGATACGTCTCCAATTGGCCAAATTTGGCGTAAAAATCTAAAACTCTAAATTTTTTTCTGGGGGCTACCGCCCCCAGACCCCTGCGACTCGGTGGCTTACTATTCCTTATTATAATCTATCGGCAAAGTATGGTTTTTTGGCGTAAAATACTGCGTATTTACGCAGTGGACCGTTAATTTACGCAGTCAAAAATAAAATAATTTACGCAGCCTTCATGTGCCCACCGAGCGGCGCTAAATAAAACTTAGCCGGAAAGTTTTCCAATGCGTCTCCAATTGACTGAATTTACCCTAAAAACAAAAAATTCTCAAATTTTCGTACTGGGGGCTGAGCACCCAGCCCCTGCAACTTTATTGCCTTGTGTTCCTTGCTAAATTGTCTTTCATGAAAGCGTAAGCAAGTGTGAATAGGTGCGTGCACCATCTATTATCGTGTGGAAACGGGGATCATTTTAAAAAAATCTATAAGGTATTCCCCCAGCCTGTTAACCAAATTTGGCTTAAAAGTTGAATAATCTCCAATTTTTTTCTGGGGGCTGCCGCCCCCAGACACCTGCGACTCTGCGGCTTAGTGGATTTACGCTTGCAATGCGTATTTAGGTGTTGAAATTGATACTCGGTGCATTTTAACCCATTGCAAAAAATCGAAAAGTCATCACCCCGAAATTTTTTTCTGGGAACGCAATATTGTAGATGGATGTATGACTGGAAATTTTGGTTAAAAACATGAGTACAACGCCGTTTAAAACTTTCGGTAAAAAAGAACAAGCCATCGTAAAAAAGAACACTCAAAAATAAAAAAGAACAAGTTTTGAGCAGTGGTCGATTTGAAAAAAAAACCCTGTCTTACAGAGTCGGCTACAACTATTTCAGAGAATAGGCCATGGCGAAGAGAAACATTCCGATGCGGAACGATCTCCAGTTTTCTTGCAGTTTCTAGACTGTGTTTGGCAGCTCACACAGCAGGTTAGTTTACTTCTTGCCGGAGAACTGTAATATTCTGGTTTCGTCAGGACCTCGTTTCATCTATAAATCAGTACGTAGAAAGTAACAGCTTTTTGCCTTGGTTTACAGCGTAACAGGTTGAGAACCAGAATAACGATATTAAAAAACCGTCTAAATAACCAACCTTGCAAAATCTGTTTTACTAATCTGAGCAGATTACTAGTATTTTCAGGCGTTCTTCTATAAAAGGTGTAGGTATATAAGTTTTTTTGCGTCAAGGCAAGCTTTTGTACGTAGACTTGTTAGCATCTACAGCGGTCTGGAATATCTCCAGCCTTCAGGGAGTAGTTTCAAAAGCTTTTCATTCATTTTATGTTGCACCATTACATATCGTTTTAGTTGTTTCAGAAGCTTTGCATCTGATAGCCTTCTCATAAAGTTGTCCAGTAAATTAAATTTATGTCAGACTTTATGCATCAACTTATGTAAGGGTTTTGAAGCTGCTTCCTGTCCAGATGTGGAAAGTTTCATTATTTATTTTTTCATCATTCATGTTTTTCTCATTTTTTTCATTAAAAACCTTTTTATATTTCAGTTTGGAATCGCATTCGAGTTCAACAATAAATTTCTGCTCACAATCGCCGATGAACTCTACAGCTGTAGATTTGGCACATTTTTGTTCAACACGGAACAACAGCGACACCAAAATGTAATATCAGTTACTGGTTTGCTTTTTGTTTTTATAAGTATTTTTTATAATAATAATAATAGATTTAGATAATATTTGGCTGGGCTGCACGGCTGCTGAGGAACAATATTGTAATTACTTTTTTTTCATAAAATGCGCTAAATGAATTGGATTTTGTAAACTTATGTGCAAATAACAAAAGTGTTATGAGGTGAGGTACATGAACAATATATTGTGCACTAGGGGGTGGGGTGTAACCGTGGTAAATTAAGTTGTTTTCTGGACGTTGTGGATGTAATGCGATGTATCAGGAAAAAAACACTGTGTTGGCTGTATACATTTAACTTTATTTGTTGTACAAGAGGACTGGGGCGGATGTAAAAATATATAATACAACATACGGTTGAAGCAAGATAGTTGATTTGTCCACGTTGTGGTTCAGCTATATATGACCCTAAATATTTAAGTATATATTGTTTTTCTGTGTATGCTGTTACTATTGTATAGAAAGTTCGTGAAATGACGAAAAGCTTGTGGTCATATATCGCGGCAGATTTGGACGGTTATGTGAATCCGCAGTACAGCTCACAAACGGCCAGTCAGGTGCTGTTGCCCAACTGCAGCTTGCGACGCATAAAGCCATGGCAACAATACTACTTACGCTGGAATCCTTTTGTTAATCCTGGAGCTGGAGAAGTAATTTTGTGGTTTAAGTTGTTGCTGGTGTTTTTATGTGACGGATTTTGCTAGCGACGAAGAAATTTGCAATAGTTCTTTTAGACTATTCATATTCTAAGCTGTATGTTTTGTTAGTCAGTCAAAAAAACTGCAGTCCCAATACGTCTACTGGATCGACGTAATATTTGTCGATAGACTATTTATTATAGACTAAAGTCTGACCAAAAAAATGTGACTGAGACAAAATAGAACATGTGATTTTATTTGCGAAAAGAGCAAATTTCAGCCATCAAGAGCACAGTGACTAAAGTCTGACCAAAAATTAAGTGGATTGTGTTTATTTCAGGAAGAAGTGGAGCTGATTTGTCGCAATCTAGTCAAAATGAAGGCCGGATTGCAAGCCGAATTGGATCGGCTGAAAGAAGAAGCGGTGATGAACGCGCAACGCGATGCCGCAGCTAGCACTCCCTCCCCTTCTGTTGAATCCACACTGGTGTAGCGCTTATAGCTCAGAGGACAGTGGTGGGACTCTCACTTGTTGAGCTCCATCTTCGAAGATGTCTTCCTTTTTTATAGTTTGCATTTTATATGGGAGTCATTATTATGTAAATAGATGTTTGCATTGTTTATACTGAATTGTTATGGTTCGAAAAGTGTTAGTGTACACTTTTTTTATACAGAAATGCACTTGCTTTGTTGCTGATAAATGTGACGAAATGTAGACTTTGGAATGTTTAGTACTTGCTTTAAATGATGTTTTTAAGCAGTTATATATACAGTTCTCATATAAAAAACTAACTTTGTATTAAGATCTTTTTGTTATGGGAAAATAATGTTAATTTATTGTTGTATTAGTTGATTGATGGTTCGTTGCTGGTGATTTTGCTTGGTAGAAGCATAACTTCATGGTAATATTATGATCTGACCTAAAATTTATAAACCATAGCTAAGAAGAAACAAAAAATGTACGTAATTCCGTGTAGTCATTACGCTATGGTTTGTAAGTTTTGGCTCAAATATTGTTGTTTATTGTTTACAATAATCTAAATGTAATATAATCATAATTGCTTTACTTATATGTTTTGTACAAAGCGCTCGTCTATCTAGTAAAATATTCAAGTGTTAATGATGTTGCTTGTTTGCTATGGAAATCAAAGAACTGTTTATGATTGTTGCGTGATTCGTGATCTACGGTTGTATAGAACTTTAAATAATTAGTAACTAGGGCCTACCTAACTGCTAACAAATTGGATAGAACGATTAGTAGTGATGTCGATTGGATCGGATCAGCATGACATTTTCATGACGATCCGATCTGCAGCTTAAATGGCGACTCGATATGAATCAGACCCGGATCGGCCGACACGATTCTCTTCGTAATAGAACCCCTTTTCTGGGTTGGTCGGACAAGGGCAGATTCATAGTTGCAGTCTGGAAAGTTATGTACAACTACCTACCTACCTACTCTACCACGCCAGTAACGTACTAGATAAGGATGTGGCGTGATTATTTTCCCGGCACGACAAATACTTTGACACATTTTACAAATGGAAAGTAACTTTTAGTGATCCGAATTTCTAACGCAAAAAGTTGTTTCTAGAAGGCTTCGTATTTTGGGAGATAAAAAATTCGTAAGTCTAACGATGTGGGAACTTGATGAGACGAATTTTTAGTTATCGTGTCGGCTGAGATTGCTGCTCCAAGTGAAAAAGCACTTCATTTTGTGCAAAAGTAGGTACTGGTCTGACACTCAGGCGAGATTAATAAGGTGTTTGATTTTCACTGTCAGATTACATTGGAATGATAGATTTTGCCTGACTAAGACGATCACAAAAAACAAGCGTCAACATTATAATCGTCTAAAAGAGAGAAACCCTGAAATTTCGGTGTGATAACTGATAAGTGCTTCGTCTACACTGACGTAGCTATCGCTAAAGTAATACTAATTTATTTGTTGCTGGTTTTTCAGGCTCTCCTTGTATCGTTTGTTGGTTCAATTATTGAATAATGGGTAAGAATTAGATCTGTGAATTGGCTGTATGTTGACTCTGTCGCTTATTAAGGTGGTAGTTTCGTATATGCAGTTCTGGTCGCGATTCGCTCGAACCAACAGCTAACTTTATGAAATTTGGCACACGTATGAGGCACTTTTAGGCCAACATATTGGCAAATTATAGCAGGGGTGGACGCGGGTCGAAATTTTCGACCCGCGACCAACCCAACCCGCGGCTCGACACTCGTGGGTACCCGCGACCCAACCCGCGCCGTAAAACCCGACCCGCGACCCACTTTGACCCACCACTCTATAACCTTAACGTACATTATACACGGGCGTGTAGCTAGGATTTTGAAAAGGGTGGTCGCACCTTGTCCACTTTTTTGCTCACTTGTTTAAAATCATTATTGCGGGGTCTGAGCGCCTCGGCCCCCCGAATCCACTTATTTTTACACTTATTTGCGAAGTGGCTTACATAACAAAATGTAAATTTGGTCATTTAAGGGGGTAATTGCGTTTTTAGGTGTTTTTTTGAAAGGCCATAGCTCAGCGTTTACAAATTCAAATCACAAGCGGTCTTTTGCATTAGGTAGAACAATATCATTCCTAAATGTATGCCATGTATTGAAATTTAACCTGTGATTTTGTTTCCAGTATAAGCGACTAAAGAAAGGTCCTTTCCAAAATGTTACAATTTTTTACAAAAAGTTTGCGCCACAGCTCTGAATCATACGATTACCTGTTGGGGCTAAAAGTTGGTAAGGTTTTTGACATGTTTAAAATCCCCAGGCATGTCCCCCACTTTTTTAATAACTAGTCAATTTACTGAGAAAATAGCTGAAAAGCAAACGCACCGAAAATTTAAGATATTTTCTTGTAATTAAAACCCTCTAAAAATGTCCACAGGTGAAATTTCGAAAAAGTGAGAGACATGCCTGGGGATTTTGACCTTTACAGTGCTGTCCCAAAAATTTATGCTCAGGCGTCACTTATAACTTGAGTACTGGTGGCGCAAAGTTTACATAGAAATCACAAAAACCTCGAAAACGCAACTACCACCTTAAATGAAATGAATGAAATAAACTAACTGTTGCAGGGGTCTAGGGGCGGCAGCCGTTAGAAAAAAATTGGAAGTTTTTTGCATTTTCGGACAAATTTGGTCAACTGGAGACGTAATCAAAAAGTTTTCCGACAGGTAAATTAAAAACAAACGGTGGGTACTTCATATCAGACAGTATATTACACAAGTAAATACAGCATAATGTACTCTAGTTAGTAGACATGCATAGGCTTTCATGAAAGGTAATAACAAGGAATAGTAAGTCACAAAGTTTGCAGGGGTCTGGGGGCGGCAGCCCCCAGAGAAAAAATTTTTAGAATTTTTTAAAATTTCAGACCAAATTTTGTCAATTGGAGACGTATCCGAAATTTTTTTGGCCGGGCTATAAAAACCAAGGGGGGAGCCTTGTAAACAATTTCGCCAGGTTTTCGCGGGTCGGAAAAAATTTTTTCGACCCGCGCAGCCTGAAGTGGGTACCCGCGGGTCGACCCACGGCTCAAATTATCCATCCGACCCAACCCAACCCAACCCGCGGGTACCCGCGGGTACCCACGACCCGCGTCCACCCATGAATTCTAGGCTCCTCATATTCAGTTACACTATAGTTATAACAAAAAAAGTAGTGTTTTTGACATTTTTTTACTATTTTTACAAAATATAGTGATTTTTAAACAACAGTTTCTCAAAAACAGTATTGCTTTTCACTAAATTAAAAAAAGGAACCTAGATATTTTACTAAAGATCATTTTGGAAACTTAAAACGCATATTTAACTGAAACTGTTTTCAAGAAATTGACACTTTCTTAATATTACTCCGATTTTCACTTTAAAATGATGTCATGTAAAATTTAGGCTGCGTATATCTTCAAAACTCGGAACAAAATTAGATAAGTTTGTGTTACAGTGTTGTGCCAAAACTCATGTTACGAACAGTTTTATAACCAGGGTTATGAGCTCTGAAGTGTATCACCCCCATTGTTGACAAGAAACGCTCGAAAATACGTGACATGACGTGATGTTTTATATTCGTTTTACATAGCTTCCATATTGTCGTTTGAATCTAATTGCGGCCATATTGGAAGTCAGCAGGTCCCTTTAGACTATGGTGATGGAATTTATTGCCATGGTTTCTATGGCAACGCATAAGAGTTCATTATACTAAAAAATACGTCATTTACTAGAAAGTGTCAATTTTCTGATTATGTGTGCAGTCTATATTCGTAATATTTAACCAAGATGAAGAAAACTAAAATGTCTAGATTCCTTTTTTTGCAATTATTGATAGGCATTACAGTTTTTGTTTTCTCAAGCCATAAAATTTTACGAAATTAAAAAAAGTTATATTTTGAGGCTTAAATTTACCGTACTGAAGCAACGTGATAACTTATCTAAATGAAACTATGCATGTATTAAGACACATACACTAGTGAATTTAGACTAAATTGGAATTCAACTTCATCAAGTCATATTTTTTCCAAAACAAAATATAGCGCAAAAACTTGAAAAAATTCAAAATTTGAGATATTTCACAGCGTATTTTGGACAAATTGTCAAAATTGTTAACAAAACAAATACATGTTATTGGTTTGTGAAATGCAAAATATTCCTTACAAATAGCTTGTAAAACACCCGAGTAACAGCTCATCAAAAAAAGCTGCATACACGAAACTACCACCTTAAAGGGATAAGAGAGGTTGCGCTTTTAACCAGTTATAAGTTCAACCCTGTCTTTACCGATAGGATAACAATCATAAATCAGATGCTATTCTACAAATTTATTGAGCATCCTGTTCATGCATGGGTGTGTTTTAGGGGGGGGCTTCACCCACATTAGATTGCAACTTCTACTTCTCACATCCCCAGCCCCTGACAGGTGCTATCCCCCCTAACCACAATAATGCTAGATAGTGGCTTATGAAGCCAAAATCGGTGGTTTACAAAGCAAAAACGGTGGTTTGCAAAGGAAAAATGTCCGGAAATGCTGCTACGCATCCGCCCCAAAATTTTCTGTCTGCCCACATAATATGTTCCGTTCCCGTTTCAGATGACGGGTTGTTGGGTGAAGTGTTTGCCAGTCGAGTAGCGCGTGGTCAGCCCCGACCCGTGGCCACTTACCGGACCCGCAGTCTGGGCCGACCGCCTCGTCAACGACCTTCTTATCCTAATCCTGCGAACAACTCGTGGGAAGCTGGTGGTAATTAAACAGTCGTTTTTAGCGACAGCTTACTATCGTGTCACAGAGATAGAACAAGCTTTAGATTATCGTTAAGAACTATATAACAAGTGATTTTTGCACATGGGTAAGATTCAAGACTTAGTCTAGGCGAAAACAGCTGTTTAACTGTGTTCTAATGAGTTTTGGAGGAAAAACATGTATATATTGTGAAGTGCTGATTACACGCCGCTACTATTATTTTAAAGAACAATTCTGTCTGAAGGCACAATTTTCTCAAATTGCCCATTTTCTGTCATCACACAACAAAGTGGTGAAAGTTTCTACGTTTCATTTTAAATCTTATATTTGTTGGTAAAAAAATGCTAGAAGTCAGCCAATCAACTAAACAGTATGCATTGCAGAAATTAATCATCTGGGATTTTTTCGGGACGTATGCGTACCCGAAGCCGAGCGCGAACCGTTCGTACCCGAACCAGGGGCGGTTCCAGGATTTCGAAAAGGGGGGGGGTGCAGCTTCGAAATTTTTTTAGTTCTTCATATAGTTTCGCATTGTTACGCTATCAGTTTGAGTACATTGTGGCGTTAATAGTGACATTAAAACTACAATTGAGCACACTAAAGCCTGTTTCACACGAGGGCGCATTTTGCTCCATGGCGCGTTGCATGCAACGCGCCATGCAACGCGCCATGGCGCATTACATGGCGCATTGCATGGCGCATTTCATGGCGCATTACATGGCGCATTACGTGGCGCATTCCATGGCGCATTACATGGCGCATTACATGGCGCATTCCAGGGCGCATTACATGGCGCATTTCATGGCGCGTTGCATGGCGCATTACATGGCGCATTATTTCACATGTGGACGCACTCTATGGAGCATTCTACGAAATAATATTCTAAATCATTCAATATAATGCTCGATTTTTTAAATTTTATTTGACATAGCCTGTTTGTTTGGTATTATAAATACACATAATAATAATAAACGTATTATTTTTTATAGATATATAATATTTATCATAAAACGATTTTTAAAATAAGGTATTTTTACGAAATAATGCAGATATATCTAAAATTATGAAGATTATATTTGCAAGTATAGTATTACTATTATTCTAAAAAAAGCCCAAATAAGCAGCATTGAAAACTTTCTATTTTGGCACAATGCCTAGATATATCACCTGCAACATTCCATCTTAACGGCCAAAATAAAATATATTAACGTAACGTAAGTAATATTAACGTGATATTAGGTAGCTACTTTGCATTTATTTGTAAATCAAACGTAATTTATAAACGTAAATAACAATTTAACAAGTACCATAATTTTTTCATATTATTATTTAATAGTAAAGTTATTAATAGTAAATAAATATTGTTAATTTTAGTGTCATTGGTCATCATACTGATTGAAAAATGAAGTTTTATTAAACCTAGTTAGGCGCACTAATAAAATTTAGCTACAGTAGGCGGGGCTAAGCCAACTAGTTGAGTGACAGCTGCTTCTGATTGGCCGCTGAATGCTATGCGCCCTCTGATGCGCCATGAAAATTGCAGAAAATTTGATTTTGCGCCATGAAAAATTTTCAATGGGAAAATTTCATGGCGCGTTGCATGCAACGCGCCATGCAACGCACCATGAAATGCGCCATGTAATGCGCCATGAAATGCGCCATGTAATGCGCCATGCAATGCGCCATGTAACGCGCCATGCAATGCGCCATGTAATGCGCCATCAAATGCGCCATGAAATGCGCCCTCGTGTGAAACAGGTTTAAGCAGTTGGCTGGCAGGGGTCTGGGGACGGCAGCCCCCAGAGGCTGAGAAATTTTTAGATTTTCAAAAAAAGTTTACGGTACAGACGTAAATGTGTCGTCATATTTCAGTTTCGCATTATGTTGCGTTCCTTCGTAGTTTTTAGCGTCTAAATAGATCTAAGTAAATCAGCAATTACACGCATTACCATTAAGCCACAAGGTTGCAGGGGCCAGGGGCGACAGTCACCGGAGAAAAATTTGATAATTTTTTGATTTTTAGGCCAAATCTGGTCAATTAGAGATTTAGAGACGTATCTCATTTTTTCTGCTGGCAATAAAAACCAAAGAGGGGACCCTTGTGTAGAAATTCACCGGGAAAAAACTTTTTGGCTACGCCCTTGGACTACACCATGGAGGAGAGACCAGCCCTAAGGCACATGCAGCATCGACATGCCCGTCAGAAGCTGCGGGGCCGGTATTCAAAAAAGTCGGGATAAAAAGCTCGGCTTTTTATCCGTAAGTCTGGCTTGAAAAAGCCGGGATAAAAAGCCTGGCTTGCGCACAAGCTCGAATTTTTATCCGAACTTTTTGGTCAATCCAGGCTCGACCAAGCCTAGCTTTTTATGCGAGCTTTTTAGTTTTAATGAAGCCGAGCTTGGTTTTATGAATACGAAAAGCCAAGATTTTAAGCCTGGCTTGCTGTAAGCCTGGATAAAAAGCCGAGCTTACACTTTCATGAATACCGGTCCAGCCTGGACCGTCCAGGTACTTTTCCATAGACTTGTGGCACCCATTTGCCGACGCCGTTGGATAAAGTGCTCAAGCGTTGGGCTGTACAGAAACACATGTATTGTAAACATGTCACTTTAGTCTCTTCTTGCTCAAAGAGAACTGTGAAACCTAGATGGTGGGATTTGGACTAACTACAAACCTTCGGATTACATAATCTGCAAGACCTAAAGGTAAAGCAACACAAGAACTGATCATTGTTGACGCGTGAACAAAAAAGTCTATCGTGAACACTGCTAATCCTCAAATTGATGAGAAAGTCATTGCAACATAACAAAGCAGGGGTCTGGGGGCGGCAGCCCCCAGAGGCCAGAAGCTAGAGAATTTTTGGTTTTTGGGAAAAATTTGTTGCATTGCGGCCGGCACTTTTCAACATCCACTTGCTGCACCCCCCGTTTCGACCAAAAGGGGGGGTGCACACCCCCTGCACCCCCCCCTGGAACCGCCCCTGACCCGAACCCAAACTTTTGTCTCAACACTATCATCAAGAGAAACGTCTTATTTTGTCTGTTTCAGCTGAAGAAACGTACTCAGCCGCTGACCAGTCTGCTCAAAAGGGTAATAACGGCCCTGCTGCTCGTTTTTCGGGCTTTCGGCGACCAACCCCTGCCAACTACCGATTTCGCCAATTGCCTGCTGGGCCCCCGACCCAGCACCGTTTCAGTTTCCGTCAGCCTAGACCGCAATACCGAGCGCCCTCAAACGACGGAGGATTGCAGGCGCAGCCTTGGGCACCCCGGGCTCAGAGCGGCTTTTATCCACAACAACAAGCGTGAGATTTAGGGTCTTTTCATCAATTAGTAGTAGCTGGAGTAGTTTAACTAAATAAACTTCATAAGTAAGTAACTTAGTAAGTCAACTCAACGTAAGATTGATAAAAGTTTATTTAACGTTGTAAAACGACTAAGCCGGATCATCTGCATTTGCTAGGAAAATTTTATGAATTTATGAAGTTAATTTATATGTGGAACTGTGGAGTTATGAAGTTAATCTAAAGTCTGACCAAAAAATGCTGGACCCTGAAGCGAAAAGAAACACGCGATTTCATTACGAAAAGAACGAACTGCGAGCATCGAGAGTACAGCGAGTAGTCACAAGAATCACGCCACCTTTTTTGTCTCAGGGTTCAGATTTTGGTTAATCTAATCCAGTTACTGTGAAAGTCATGAAAATGCCCTTTAGTTCTTATTATCAAATAAATTGCAGATTACTTTTGTTTATGATAAAGCTTGTTATGAGATAAGCTTGCTGCACTTTACAAAAGAAATACTGGTTGCTATTTGTCGTTTAACCGTTCAATCAAGTTTTGCCTACTATGTTAATTATTGGTGATTAGGCGCGAAGTGTCAGTAGTACCTATTACCTGATCTATTCTGTTGGTTTGTGTTTGGTTTGTTTTGTTTTTCTTAAGCGTTTCAAAGTACTGAAAAGTACATGACATTTTCATACTTATTTACAATGTAGAGGAAAAGCTACATACTATTGTGTTCTTTACATAATATATTTTTTATTTTGCTTTTATGTGTGTTTTTATTGTTTCAGCGTATCCTTTCCACCACAGCCGATGCCAGTTGACTGTGAATTTGAGGATTTCAATATGGTGTCCCACTCTGACGAGTTTGAAGAGCCGGGGATGTTTTTGAACGATAACCGGCCACAGGCTGAGCTAAAATATCGCCCAATTTTGCAAGAGAAACCAGAAACCAGTTTTGATCCGGACGATTTCTCGCAAACCATGGATTGCTGGGAACAACAGATGGGATTTGATTTCGCTGCTGAAAAATCGCCAGAAAGGAGTTACATACCGCTTTCTAGTCGGCTTGGCGGAAATCCGGGCTCGGCCAAGGTATATACAAAAAATAAAAAAACAATAGGTTTCCACTTTTTCACGCACTATTCTGAGTGGCATACCGAGAATATTATGTTACTACTTGCTGAAATGTCGTAAGAGGTTTTGTCATTGGCTACGAAATTATTCTCGCCGTCTGAATTGCTGTGAGGCAGGATTTGATACTTGAGTCTAAAATTTTAGCATGTCTATTGATAATTGTCACCATTATGTCTCACTAGTAGAATAAAAAAATTAGACAATTTTTTTTACATTTCACACTTTCGTATTTCAGAATAATATGTATATCCTTTTTAGCGCTGTTTGAAACCATCCATACTGTGGACTAACAGTTTATAAATGATTTGTATGGCACGTGTTAAAAGTGGACAAATTTGGCTTTTTTGAACACTTTCCAATCTGACCACTTTTTGAAGAGTTTAAACAACAAAGACATGCGAAAAATGGCACAAATATTTAAAAATGGATTATCTAGACCCAAAATGCACGATTTTATGATTTGTCAGTTATTAAATGAAATGATAAGTTTTCAAAGTAAAAAGTGTCTATTCACACGCAATTTTTAGGCTCTCTATCTGAGCAAAAATATGAGCAATTTAACAAATTTTCATTTTTGGTCTAGAAAATTTGCAAAAGTTTATTCATGTTCATTTTTGCGTTTATGCGCTGCGCAAGCGCTTAGAAAAGTGGCCAGAAGAACTGTTAAATTTCCATTCTGCTGTTGTGTAGCTTGGCTTGTTGGCTTGGCTTGCTAAGAATTTTTCACATGATCCCTCTAACTTCAGTTTGCCATTTTGTGTATATGAATCAATTTTTTAGAGACTTTATTGTCAAAAAATACAGTTTGAATCAACTAAATTTTTTCAAAAATTCTAAAACCACTGCACATTCGTTAGTACCGCCTTAACAAGCTCAAGAATAGCAAGATGACGGGACTTAAGCCGTTCAGAATATAATTTTATTGTTAACGATTTTATTTTTGTGCGATATATATGGTGGAGCGAAAACTATTGAGACTGGGTGTTTGATGAATTGTGTGGGTACTGGGTATTAAGAAGAAATAGGGTCATATATATTGATTTGATCAGTTCAGTGTAAAAATAGAAAACTTTATTTCTGATTTTGTCCCAGCTTTATTTTTAAGCTGTCGCTTCCTAACTCTTTGTCCCCAAAATCAGTGCACCTTCTTAATAACAAACCAGAACTTAGTCCAAATCTTTATGGAGTCTAGTGTATTTAGTTTATTATTTTTATGAAATGTCGGTTTCAATTTGCAGTTTATTAGTTTGAAACTCATTTGCTTGTTTTAGAGTCCGCCTTTCGGTGGTTCTAGATCCTCTAGCCGGGGTCCCCGCCGTCTCCTCTCAAATCGTCAGCCACACTTTTTTCCACAACCCTCCGCAAAACGCAACCCACCTCCCCCCAGTCACCAAGATCCTGTGTCGACACCGAAAAAGCCAGCCAAGTGGGGGAAAGGCGTGGAAAAGGAAAAACTCACGCTCACTGTGAATATTGCCGATTTGAAGCGACTACGAACGCATAGTGACAAATTTGAAATGCTGTTTGATATTTACGGTATGCGCAATTTTGAAGGTAAAGAGACATGCGGATACGGCAGAAGCTAGAAAGTATAAATAATCGCTTAAAGAACATAGTAAGCTTATACTAAGGCGACTGGTTGTCTGTTTAGCAAGCTGTATCTAATATGCTGTTTTTGTTCAAGTTCTACCGCCGCTTATTGTAATTTTTAGACCGTGAAGAAATTTTAATATGTTAAAACTTTGTTTTTTGGTAAGCATTCGTTGAAAAAATAGCTAAAATGTTGCGTCATTAATGTTTATTGTACTTTTTTTTAGCTGTGATCGATTCTGATATTCAGACTGGTCGATTTGGCCAGAAGGAGTTTTTGCTTCGTGACGAGTCTGATACAGTTTGGACTGCATTCTATGAGATTGTGAGTTACAAGTGGGCTGGAAACAGTATCGTTTCATATGTAAAATATAATGTTACATTATTAAGCATGTGTTATTATAATTGTTGTATCTGAGCAAAAAATTTTTTATGTCACCCCAGCTTTTTCTAACCTTTTACATGGAATATTTTGGTCAGGAAAGCAGTTGTACTCAATACGCATTATTCGTGTAAAAGACTGTTGACTATTTTGGTAAACGGTGAAGTGTTATCTTGACCTTGAGTCTTTTGTTTTAAATATTCTAATCAAGTGTTAGCTTCATTGCGTCAGCTAATTCTCTTGTTTTCAATCAAAGCAAGAGTGTTGGTCGTCCGCTGTGACTTTAAAGTGGTGTTAGGAAGCGTGATATACATTGGAGATTTGAGTCATTATTGAACTTGCCTTGTGTAGTGCAAAGTACTTGTATTTTTGATCCAGTTTTTATAATTTGCGGACTTATGTGCCGACTTTTCTGACTCAGATTGCATACTGTGTTATAGGATGGACCCTTGCCTTTTTTGCAACGCGGGGATTGTGTCAGGTGAGCGGCATTTGAGTTAAGCTTAAAGCATACATAGGCTGTGGCTAAGCTGAACAACACTGGCTGTTCTAATTCTGAGGGTAGGCGTAGGGCGTTTTCCACGGCTTATGGCCGCCACTGTAATGACCAGTTTGTAATAACCCCACTCTTTTCAAACGGTGTCACACTAAACAGTATGTTAAAAATGACAAGAGTGAAGTGCTATGACGCCCTATTCATACGTCGAGAACTTGGAGGTCTAAGTCAGACGTTTTCGAAGGAAAAGTTTTCTGTCTGAAACTGAATATTGGTCCGAGTTTACCATTGTGAAGATTTGAAATAATCTCGGTTGAATTGACATTCAGCTATTGCTTATTTTTGTTTCAGAGTTGGTGCGGTGATGCGTTACTGGGGTCTGCAGGCAGTGCATGTCCGCAAGGGAGTAGTGGAAAGTCATCGGGCCATTCGCAAGCGAATTGAAGATTGCTATAAATTGCTTGAGGATCGTCTGCAAAATTATCCACTACCTCGTTAAACTGTTAAGTGCTGAACTTTACTGCTAAAGTTTGTTTGTAATTGGGGGTGT